>JACXSJ010001601.1:0-81134 GCA_014851325.1 Pentalonia nigronervosa
GGCTGGTATATATACCCGTTTGTCGATATAGTCTGTCTCCTGATTGGTCGTCTGTTTTTTGTTGGATGCGCGGAAGGCGCACGCTCCTGTGGAGCGTATGCCTTCAATCGTGTTATTTTACGTAGTCATAATGTCCTCTATTTCCAATTATGTGTTGGCTTTGAGAAAAGCCGTTTTAGTATTTTAAGATTCCGTTACAAACTATTCAGATCTTATTAAAATTTTAAAAAGTGCGAAAAATCAAAAATACTGTAAGTACACAAAAACTGATTGAATTTCGGAAGGAAAATGAATAATTGGCAGGTAAGTGAATTGTTGGTTTTGGTTTTACGAGTCGTACGATTTGATTGATGGTATAAAACGTTCAGAATATATATATTTTATTCGCGATCGACAACAAATTTCGCTATGTTAATATACATACATCATATAGCATCGCATAAACGCGGAAGAGATGGTTTTTGGGTGGTGTGCGTGTGACGAGTGGGTGAGGCAGAGAAGGGTGGTGGTGAGGTGACGCGGAGATTTCACTTGCACGTCAATCTCGACGAAACGCGAGCAAGAGTCACAAACATGTCCTCGGTTGTTTTTCTACCACGTTTGATAAATATCTGACTGACGGTTTTCGTTTTTTTTTTCATTCCTAACCTGATATACCTGACCTTCCTTACGCAGTTCACCAGTTTCGTTACGACTGGCAGACAGTAAATAACACTTATGTATTGGAGTGTTATCGGCGTTTTAATGGTTGACTGCTATTCCATCATACTACAAAAATATACGCTCAGTAGGTAATATAATACTATGTAACGCAAATAACATTCATTATTGGCGTGTTGTAACAATAATCTCGTATGTGTGTACTGTGTTGTATATAACGCCGTGGGCGTGCATCTAGATTGGATTCATTTTCTAGTTTGTTTTAAACTCGACGTGATTTACGGACAAACGGGTTATTCGATTATTTGACGTTGTCCGTTCGTAATACATTTAAGTGTGAAATAAATACTACGGCGCGGTTGGTTAGGCGAATTAAAAAATAAAACTCGATGTGTATAATATTGACGTAGACAAATTGAGATTATTTTCTTCTGTAGTTTGTATGAATAGTGAAAATTGTACAGTTATAGATGTTATTTTTGTAACGAAATAATAAATGAATATCTATATTTTTTTTTGATTGCACCTACAGGAATATTTACCTATAAAATGTACGAATAATAAAAAGAAATAATCGAAAAACAGGCGTGTTGATGTCGTCTCCTGCAAAATTAATTGAAAAGGACATACTGTAATGCGGACAGGAAGCGTTAGATCCTCGAATAATACTATAAATATATCATAGCAAAAATACAATAACGTGTATAGGAAGTCCAATTTTACCACTCACCGACAGTCTAAAAAAACACTGATGGACGATGGTTTAATTAAATAATAATCTTTTTATTTTTAAAACCTATTATACTCAGTACTCACGTAAAATAAATATGTACAATTGTACAAAGTTATATTAATATGTTTTATTGATAAATGTAGCATATAGTTTTAAAAAATATCAACACGTACAATGTAAATATGGTTGTTTTATTAATTTTGTTTGTTTATAATATTTTCAACGAGAAGTTATACTATGTTTATATAGTATTTTTTGTTTTGTTTGATATATTTTTTATTTTTAATTAAATTTATTTTAAAATAATGTCACACGTAGGTACCTAAAATTTACAATAATTTAAGTATTCATTTTATGATTAATAAAATATCAATCTTATAATTTTCTAATTTATAAATATCAATGATATAATGGTTTTTACATAAAAAAATATACCTTAAGTCAATATAAAATTATTTATTTAGTTTATATATAAGTATACGTTTAAAAAAAAATCGTAAAATGTTTTCGAAATAAAAAAACTATCAATAACTAATTACATTGTGAAATACTAAGTAAATTGTTTTTTATAATAAAATATGATAGTGCAATAATTATAGCTGAACAATATATTTGTAAATTTATATTTAATGTTTAATTCATTCAAATCTATGTAACAATATATTAACTTATAAATCATTGAACTTGCCAACTTCATAAAACATATTTTGATAACTAATTAATATTGACATATTGTAGACTAATTACATTTATTTATACTCTTGGTATTTTCAAACAGTTATTTTTTTTATGTTAAGTTGAATCCTCTGTTTATGGTCAAAATATTATATCAGTTTAATATTATGCGTTAAAAATGATAACTCGTTATTTTTTTACATCAAAGAGTTGAATACGTAATCAAAATTAATAACTATACATTCATCGCCAGAAAATATTTTTTATTAAAACGTGTACAATCTATTCGACAATATTTATAGTAAACGTTTGTTTTATTTGTTGCTACCAATTTAGACGATATATCGGTAGGTATAGTTTTAAATTTTAATAAATCGCCGTTTACCACCCTACCAATAAACACGGATTTGGGTTGGGTCAGGATTTACTGATTGTATTATACTAGGTATAAACTGCCTAAACTGCCGTCGGATAAAGGTTGCATTGCGAGAATAAAAGGTGAATACCATAAGATTTCGGTTAAAATGTTTAACATTTTAACGTGCTGAAAAAAGAAAAACAAAACAGACCGAGAATATTCATACATTGAAGTGAACGACGGGACGGATGTGAAGGCGTATATTTACACTCGTGTCAACACACATTCGCGCGTATTTAAAGCACTTTTAGCAGCGTTATTCAAATATTTTATTCAAACGCTGCCCGGTGTCGCGGTGGCATTCCAATCGCAATGCGTATAATAATAATATATTATTGTACGGTTTCCACTAGGCTTGAAATACCGAGAGGAGGACGACGACTATGACGGCTGGTCGGATCGAGCGGTAGTGGATGGGGATAATTATAAGATAATGATAATGGCGTCCGATCGATTTCCGCGCTGATGGTATCGTCCGGAAAAACGATATGAACTCCTGTTGTAATCGCGGAAGGAAACATCTACACATAAAGTACACGTACCGCGACTTTGGTGGAAAACACGATACTACTACGAGCTTTCGAAATTACCACGTTGACCAGATGCGATTCCGCGGGCGGTCGGGGCACAACATTACAATGACTGTACTCTGTTCAGTGAGAGAACACGCCGCGGACCGACGAAAATCGGCCCTTCTGCGCATCCCCGTGCCACACTTTGTCATAAGGGAACCTTTTTCGACGGCCGAGTGACGTGAGTGGGGTGGGGGGGGGGAGGATGCGGAGAATCGGCGTGATTTCTCGCTGAACAGACTATATGCACGCCGTTCGTTGTAGGCATACACTTTTGTTTACGTTAGATTATGACATGTTTCGTTCGTATTCCCGTCCGAATGTTTTCCGCTCCGGCGAGCGCGTGATTTAACACCACCAAAGTTCCGTCACCCCGCGTGTAGGGGGCGCCTGTACGATATCACCGTCGGCCAGGTGTGTCGTTTCTACGCGTTCCTTGACCGTTTTATCGCCGCTAATATTTTTCGCGTATCGTTTATACGCCGCTGTGGTTGTTCTCCTTTTTCCGTTTCCCGTAGTTATTTTTTTCTCCTATAGTGTCTTTACGTCATTTCGCCGTCGATTTCAGTTACACGCGTTTGGCATGGTTTTCGACATATTATTTCGTTGTTTACTGCACGCGCATTACATATTGGCGCGTGCACGATACCGCTTTCAAGATAGAGTAATCGGTTTACTAGTCTCAACAGATAATATTCACCTACGCGCGAGAACAGGAATACTGCTTAAATCCGATACAACCTGCGCACTAGGCAAATGTAAGCTGAGCCCGCGATCGCTTTTTTTGTTGGTAAGCTCGGCCTGGAAATTGCGGGTAATAAAAAAGGTCGGTTGTAAACTCGGCTCGATAACTATCACCGATAATCATATACTGACAAATATATTTTCTGTCATAATCGAATAAAAATAAAATATAAACCAGAACTTATATCAAATCAATAGGCTATCACAAACCATTTCAATTTCAAAATTCCAAAACTCATAAAAAAACAATTGTTGGAAATCATCATGTAGTGTCCTCTGAGTAATGTAGTTAGATGTTTCTCGAAAATATTATAAGATAATTACTAATGAGTAATTAGATATTAAAAGATTTGGGTATATTATTATTTTTCATGGGGCTGAGTTTACAATCGCCCTCTACATTGGTCCTAAGACGAAATACAATAGATGGATAAACACCTTGTTGGTGTTTTTCAAATTTTTATGGGAAGCTGGCCGAGTGGCGCGATTTGGAATGTGTTGTCTGATTACGGATTATTATTATTATTGGGTTTTTTCATTAGAAAATATTTTATTGTTGATTTATGAGTAAAGCCTTTAAGCTACCTAATATATGAATAATATTCGTTAATATGCTGAATGGAGATGGACAGTATTCTCTCAGAATCGTTATTCTTATACTATAATTTATCATTGGATTTAAAAATATACAGCCATTATAGTATCCTACACTCTTACTCAATGGTGAACTTTATTTAAAACCTACTATACAGCAGAGAAACTTTCCAAGTTTTCAAAAATAATTATATTTATAATGAATCAAATAAGTTATTTGTTTAGTTTATAAATTGGTACAGAGTTTTTTTTTTATTTGCATATAATAATAATAGACTATTTGATGTACTTTTATACATATTAAGGTAAAGAGAGTTAAATATATTTTTCAATCGTTTCTTCTCGAATCCTACGATTTTTTTTTTGTTTTATAATATGAAGTTTAATTTTGTTTTTTTTTTATTTTCTACTTCAGAATAATAAAAACAATTATTGTTATTCATGAAAAAATACTATGGTATACATTTTCATACCTAATCAATTTTAAAACTGATTGTTCTGTAATTTGGATATTTCATTGCATCAATGTAGATTTAAGTTAAAAGCTTGTCACTGTTAAAGTTTCTTGAAGTAAATATTGAAATATAATAAAACTTTTTTTTAATTATGAGCAATTATATATAAATAAATATCTATACATTATATTATAAACATTACATTTACATACAAATAATATAGTTTAATAGTAATTTTACTTTTATGTTATAACTTATAAGTGTAAGTTTTATACTATGTTATACTTATTTAGAGCAATGTTGTTATAAACTATAATGATATTATACAATTAAATTGTATACATGGTTGCAAACGGCTCTCCTTTAAAAGCATGATGCTTGTACTAAAGAAGAAAGTTCGATTTTTAAAAGATACATTAATATACATTAATTATACAATATAAATGTTAAACTAGGATTAAATGTAGACGAAAAGAGTAAAATAATTTGATATGATATGTAGTAACACATGAAATATTATCAAATAAGTTGTATAACATAAAATAACAATTTTTTCGAATTTTAGCTTAGTTATACATTTCTTAAATAAGGCAAAATCAGATAAAGAATATTAATAATATTTAATGTTTTACATAATGTAATACATTTATTAATTGGATTTTGCTGTTCTAATACAGTATTACACTTATGAAAATTTATATTTGTAGAAATTCTATTTCTAGTAAGATATTTAGGTTCAGTTTTACAATAGAATTAATTTTATAAGAATAATAAAGTGGTAATTAAAGGATTTAAATACTGCGAATAAATGTCAACTTAGAAACCATATGAAATAATCGATTAAACTTTTAAAAATAAATTGTTTGAAGTAATTTCTTGTTAATAATATTTATTAGCAGTTTAAATATATAACATAGTATTCTAACAATTTGGGTGGAATAATGTATATGATGATTTCATTTGAGTGATCTGTCAATGATTATTCCAAAGTATTTTACTATATATTTTATAGTTTTTATAGTTTATTCAATAATAGCACAATTGAACACAGATTATTTATTGTCGAACAATTATTAATATTAAATATAATATAATTTGAAGTGTTTTGGTTTAAATTAAGTAAATTATTATCTTATAAGATACCTATAGGTACCAAGATTTAACAATATTTACATACTTATTAGTATTTTCATACAAGGCAATTTCATTATTTAATTTAATTATTATAACAGCACTATTTGAAAAACCGATAACTTTATCAGAAATTTCAGGTATATTGAGTAAGCCGTTAAAATATATATTAAATAAAATTGGACTAATTTGTCAAAGGAGTACAGTCCCTCAGGGAATACGGATAGGTATCACATAGCGTGTTAGTAATTTCACGATGTGTGTTATTTATTCTAACTATTTGAATTATATTTGATAAATATGATTCTAAAAATTTTAATTCAATTCCTTTAATATATATTTATTTTAATTGTTTAATAGTATTTTATGACTAACAGAATCAAATGCTTTTTGACACTGAGGAAATTCGCAAAAAAATGTATTTTTTTGTCCATTGTCTTATAAAAAAAGGGTGTAACATTGAGTAATGCATTATTAGTAGATGTTTGTTCTCAAAAACCAAATTTTGTGTTTATCTAGAAAAAGATTCTTTTTTAGAATTTAGATATTTAAAAAATATTTTTATTCATGATAACGTTTGATATATTGATCGACCACATTAATTTTGACAACCTGCTTTGAAAAGAAGAATAGTTACAGATATTTTAAATTGAAAGGAATTGAAGGGAAGAACCAGTTTCAAATATTTCATTGAAAATAATTTCAAGTGAGTTATAAAGATAATGTGAAGCATTTTATAATAAGCTATTTGAGATTTTATGATTATAATTTTAATATAGAATAGTATGATCTGTGATGCTTTTAATATGACTAACAATTTAATTAATTGGATTAAAAAAAAAATGGATTCTTTAATAAAATAATTTGTATTCAAATATGATATTTTGTTTTCTATTGCGGGAAAGAATATATGTTTGGTGTTCTAGATCAATTTCCTTATATTCAACAGTTCTATATACTTTTGTTCATAACTTTATTTTTAAAGTCACTTAATTTATTAAATTTCATTTTTTTAATATTTCCTTCAGCATTAATAATCATGGTAGATATATATACATGTTTTTAGCCATTTAAATGATACTATAAATAAATTTATGTATATTTTAAATTTATCAATGACAGTTAAAGACAATTTATTTGTGATTTTATTTTTTAAAATAACCCAGTAAATTTATTCCCTTTTTCTTATGGACGTAATTATATCAAGAGTTAGGCCTTAGAAATTATTTTCCTACCAAGAACAAAAGATAATAAGCCAATACATTTTTCAAATATGCTCAAACAATTTTCAACAACTTATCCAATAAAATGTTTTCATTTAAATTATTCCACTGAAAATGTTTTTTTATTTCATAGTAAATTAATAATAGTTATTTGTTCAAATAAAAAATATCGATACTTCTTAAAAATATTTATTTTTATTTATATCATATTTAATTATTAACGATGGTTGTAATAGCATTTCGTTAAATTATGAATTATTTTTTGGGATTTTTTCCTTAGAATATAATATAATTTATACATCATTCCGGGCATAATATTTTTCATTTATTTTTGTCAAGGAAGCAAAATACAACAAATTACTTAGATTTTTAAGTTAGTGCCTGTGAACGAAGTAGTCATGAAAACACAACACGCTACGTCAGTTTTTTGTGTTTATTATTTCCAGTCACTAGTCAAACACTTACAGAAAAGTTTATACATTTTTAATAAAAAGCTACAATATTTAATATTATATTTTTATATAATATTTTCTAATTACCTCTTAATAAAAACCATGAAACATATATTAAAATAAATCAAGTTTTACGAATTATTTTTAGTTTGATTGTTCGTGTTGAGTTCAATGTGACAGAAAACATTATACAAAAATCGTAAATAATGTAAGAAAAAAAAACTGTTGTAAATATTTTACGATTACATATAAAATACAATTTTTCAATGAATAATAAAATGTAAATTTGTATTTAATATTTATAATTAAAAACAATTTATCTTACATTATTATTGTTATATTAAGTAGGTATTTAGTTATTGTTTGTAAATGTGTAATTAAGTTATAGGTATATTTTGATACATATATAAATCTTCAAAACACATCTCCTTCGTTTTTTCAAACCAAGTGACTGTCGATATATTGTATACCTAATCTTATCTAGTTGAAGTGTAATTAGTTGCCTGTTTCCTCTACACGAACCTACATACTTATATATTAACCTGTCTTATGGGTCGGATTGTTGAACCGATATAAATAAAATGTTCAAGTTATATCTTCAAGATTCATATGATCTGCGTTCAAACTAACGCAATCTAATATGATATAGGAACGTATACATAGATTTATTCTTTATATGAAATAATAATTAAATAATACATTACACTATCACCTGAGTAATCCTGTTTTTGTTGAATATGTCTAAAAAAAAATACAATTTTACTCGATATATATTTATTTTTGAAAACCTAATATTATCTATCCAGTCGAACGCCAATCATTCAGGACGCTAAAAATTTTAATCATAGGTGTATTAAATATGCTGATACATCAATAATGATATATAAATATTTTTTTTTATAGATGCATTATGGATATAAATATTAAACATGGTAGGTATAAATTGGCGATGTCAAGTTTTGAATTAATCGATTGATCTGGTAGTTTTGATGGTTTTTGGGCATGAATTGTCGTTTTCTTAACCATTTGCCTGTGTAAATCAGACAGGCTTTAGTAATGTAATGAATGGGCGTCGAAGCAAAAAGCACATTAGGTGGGCGATTCCAAAGGTTAGGTTTCTCTCCTCGTATTTCACATAACAGCGCTTAGAGAATGCAGAAACTTTTGGTGTGTTCGTAGCTCTGGCAATTATTAAGACGCTGGATAGAGGGGGGGGGGTACTCTGAGATTTACGGGTTTATTCAACAACTATACACTTATAGGCGTTTAAGAAGAGATCGAGTATATGAGTATATTTGTTGAATATTATCATCCTGAAAATTCGTAAAGTTCAAAAAATATTAATAATCAAAGAAAATACCATATAGGTAATGTTTTAAATAGGTATATAAAATGAATATCAATAGTATTATTTTGCAGGGTAAAGTGTCATTTAGATTCATTCAACTAGCTGCATACATTCATTAATTATTTATTAAAGTATTTTTTTTTGTTTTGGTAAAAATGATACAGGCGATATGGCTTTGCGAAAATAATTTGTATAAATTATTTGAGATATAATTAAAATTCTATATGTTTTAGCTTATTAAAAAAAATTGAGTACAAAAGTTATCTTATAGTCAAATATATAGTCTAAAATTTGGCCAATAGATCATCAACCTTAAAAGCTTCATCATACCGTACGTCCGTACATGTTAGACGCAGCACTAGGATCAAACTCGATTATCAAAAATCAAATTATATACTTTTTAGAAAAAATTAATTTGTTCAAAATCCAATATAATTAAAAGTAGGCAAATTATTGCTTAGAATTTAAAAAATCTACATAACACTAATACCCTTTCTTTTAAAGTAAATAAAGAACAATAAAAATAAGAAAAATTATTTTTAGTATTTATTTTTAATTAGTGATTATAACAAAACTGTTTACAACCAAGATGAATAAAAAAAATCTCTATAACTAATAATGTTTAAATTACCAACTAATAGGTAAAATTGTATAGTTTAAACATTCTATGATATAGATAGATAAAGATTATTATTATTTTTTTTATTCTGATAACTGTCGTTTTACTTTCATCATTCATTGAAATTAATGCCAAACAATTGAATGCATAAAATATATACATTTTGTAATTCAAAATTGAATATTATATTTTATTATTAATTCTTGTTATGTAATATTTAATAACAACCACTGATTTGTAAAAATTATGAAAGTTATAATTCATGTATAGTGTATAAGATCAGTACCGTCAAATTTATTTTTAAAAGCGGGAAATTACGCACTTTCTTTGAAATAGTTGTTATTTTCTGGTTAAGGAAAAAAATTAACTTTAAATATTTGACTGAAATAGCATTTATGGCACTTGTTTATTGTATTCTATACGTGGACCTTAAAAAAATACAATGATGGTAAAGCTTATGAAATTGTTCGTTTTCCCGTTTTCTTGAAATGAATCTTATAACTACTGTCATACAATTACTCAAATCATACTATACAAAAAATCAAAAAATTAAATATTATTTAAATTTATTAGGAATTTTTAAATCGCTTATAACAGACGAAAATAATTGAAATAATTTTCACCTAAATGATTATTTTAAAGAATTAACACATATTTATTTTTTATTTGTTATTATGTTATAAAGTTACAATATAGTATTCAAATTTTTCGAAAGCACAAAGAATAATGAAATTTACAAAAGCTATTAGCACATTAGTTCAACGTCTACAGACTACGCTTACAAATTACAGTCCAGTATACGGAATACGGATCAACATACGGTTACGTGTTGCAGTTGACACGTTTGGAATTAAATGTTTTGATAACGACTACAACATCCATAAGCAATGTTTAAGGCTGATCTTATTGTTATTATATTATACGAAAACACAACCATGATCATGACGTGAGGAAGATATCATTGGACTCAAGGTTAATACGTTATTCTTATAATAGTGTAAACTTAAGTATTATAATATTATATATACTATTATTTGTTATTCCATATTTTTCAGAAAAAAATTGTTGCCACGCCACTTGTAAAAACGAACAATATTATAATTATTAAAGTGTAATCCTCATCCACTATAGAATTTAATATAGTTTATAAATTGAATAGTTTTAAATATAATTTTACAGGCGATTTATTTTTATATTATATTATTAAAAGAAGATTTTTTTGTATACGTAAATTGGCGTAATATTGAACAATAGAAATATTTATTTACCGATGAGCTAACGCCGCGTCGTATATTAAATCATTGATACAATAAGAATATATGCTAAAAAGTACACAGGAAAATAGTTTGATAAAAGGAGCCACCCATTGATGCCACTTTCTATGGTTATTAATTATTTACTTAAATTATTTTTTATTTATTTATTTATTTTTTTTTTTTTTTTTACAATTATTGTAACAAATCACGACACTACTTGCGTTTTAGGCGTCTTGGGGGATTACCTGGTATGGTAGCGGAGGACAATTTTTTGATAAGTGGATTTGAATGAGTGCTTAGGTGGTTGTAGAATCTTTTATAGAAACATTTGTATTCCTCAGCTATGGTTTTTAGTTTTAGATCAGAATGAAGGGAAAAAATTGAGACGTAAGGAGGTGCATTTGTTAATTTCCTTAGAGCAATGTTTTGGAATGCTTGAATTTTGTTAAGGTTTGTCTTTTTTGCGCTACCCCATAACTGCAGACCATATGTTCACATTGGTTTGAATAGATTTTTATATATAAGAAGTTTGGTGCGCGTGAAGGTATATTTATTATTGCATAATACCGTAGGCGTAGGCGCATGCGTAGGTGATTATTTAGAGCTAGTCTATTTGTTCTTAAATGGTGGGCACAAGTAAGTCTTTGATCAAGTGTTAGACCAAGATATTTAATAGTAGGAGGAGTAGGAATGGGTGTACCATATAGAGATACATTTGGACACGGAGCTTGTCTGAGGGTGAAGGTAGTGTGGGTAGATTTGCTTTGGTTTACTTTGAAACGTCATGTTGTAAACCAGTTTTCCATGTAGGCAAGATGATTTTGTAGATTTGAGGAGGCAGTGAGGAGATCGTTGTTGATGGAAATTATAGCTTTGTCATCTGCATAGTCGGCTACTGACGTATAAGGAGTGGTTGGTTGGTCAGAAGCATAAATGTTATATAGATAGGGGATAATATGCCGCCTTGAGGAACACTTACGTTTATAACTACTATATCGAAGAGGGCAGAACCGTAGCGAATTTGAAAATGACGTTCTATGAGATTCGATTTTATAATTAGATAGTAAGTAGGTGGAAGGAATCTTTTAAGCTTATACAATAGGCCATCATGCCAAACTTTGTCAAATGCTTAAGAGATGTCTAGAAACACACACGTACAGTATAATTTTTGTTCCAGCGCATAGAAAATAGCGTCAACTAATTTGTGCACTTGATGTGTAGTCGAATGGGAAGCACGGAACCCGAATTGGGTATCAGGCAGCACGTTATTTTCAATAAAAATGTGTAGAATATGTTTTAGAATTAACCTTTCTAATATTTTAGCAAAAAATGATAAGAGACTAATTGGACAATAGGATGAAGGTAGATCAGGAGGTTTATTTAGTTTAGGGACTAATATTATAGTTGAAAATTTCCAGAGAAGTGGAAAATACGAAAGTCTGAGAATTGCATTGTAAATGTGTGAAATATGGATTATGGCTTTTTTTGGGAGACTTCTGGCTACTTCTGCAGTTATAAGATCGAAGCCAGGTGATTTATTCAGAGAGCTTTTTTGAATGGTATAATTAATATCATTTGGTGTGAAGTGTAGTTTTTAAGGGTTAAAACATTATAATAACTTGCGGATGAATACGATTTACCAGTAGGGTGTTTATTCAATTCTTTTGTTAATGTGACATATTTTGTTTTGTCCACACTCAAATACATAAAATATTTAAAACAGATTAATAAAAATCATTCGTAATGAATTGAATATTCACCTTAAATTATGGCTTGCCAGTTGATTAAACCAACAAAATAAGAATTTATTATATTGTGATAGTATTGTTATAATTACTTATAATTCCAGGGTCTGTGATATGTTAGAACAGCCTAGCTATGATAGAATTATTATTAATGCTCTATGCGTTTTTGGAGGTTATGTAAAGCACATAGTATTCTGACTGTAAGGAGTATGTTGCTCGGTTGCGCGTAGTCAGCTCCACACAAAAGAGTCGAAAATATGCAATATGTATGATTTGTATCTTGAAAGTATCAATAAGGTATCATGTTAAAAATGAAAGTCACTATTTAGTTATAATCCTTAAAATATAAATACGAAATCTATGACAGGATAATGGATTTATTATGAAATCTTATAACTGTGGTAAGCATTATTAAAACATACACTCCGTTGTCGCGCAAATTCGCACATTTGCGAATTTTCCATCATAATATGCTATTAACTGAAATAGTTCAAAAAAGTGTCCACGTAAGTGACGCGTAACCTTTTATTGTCGTCGTAAGGAAATATCCTTATATTTTAAACACGTTTGTCAATGACAACCTCGACATATCTTTCGAAAAACGCCTACACACTCATGCAATGAAATTGCATACCCGACGCGCCGGCTAACCAATACAATTAACAATAACATAGCGACGAAAACTGACTCACGTTGACGTCGTTCATTGTGTATAATTGTTATATTTTGTGGTATAATATAGAATAAAATAGTTTTGTGCATTGGTCGATTTTCCTATTGCTATATTAACATATTTTTTTTGTCAAATTAGGAACAGATATTGATAACGACTTAAAACTTTAATAAAAAAGTATATAAACTAAATAATATTGAGTCAACCAGCTGAAAAGTGTAGGGTGTGTTCAAAAAAAAGAAAAAATACTTAGTAAAATATAAACACGTTTTTGGACAGAATTTAACTAAACTAACTATAAAACTATCACAAAAATACGAATTTTGTGAGAATGGACATGCTAGGTGCCTTTTGTAACTGGTTGTTTCATTTATTCCCGACCTATAAAGAATAATTGTAACTTGTTTTAACAATTAACGTGACATTGTTCTAAACATCAATCTATTAGACGAGTGCGTCGTAGAATTACAACATTTTACAATCTACATAATATTATGCTAGTAAATATCTAGTAAATATGCTAGTTAATAATCTGCCACTGCGTTTTATGAAAATCAAACATTTTTAAACATTCGCAGGTGTAGTTTTCAAAATTTGTTCGCACCTATTCATCGTATGCACTATACGACTATATTATTATAGTGTTAAAGTACGTAAACTACGCTGATCGCGGTGAATGGTAAATTCGTTTTTAACAATTTTTTTCTCGTCCGTGTTAGTTGGGGGGGGAGGAGAGGGGGAGTGATTTTTTCCGCGATTTTGATAGCAGTGGTGACCGGAGCAACAGGACGACTGCCACCACCGCCACGCCGGCTCGGGCACCGCCGAATAAGAAGAATATTATTAACCCGCGTGGCGGCGTCGGCAGAGACCGAACGTGATTCGCGATCGTCGGTGGGCGGGTGGGGGTGGAAATGGGCGGCCAGGAAACGGCGGCCGCTCGACGACAGGCCGCGGCGGACCCGATGCACGCGCTCCGCATTCTTTAATTCGGCTCCGGGCCAAACGCACCGCCGCCGCCGCCTCACAACACGTTTTCACGTCGCCGCCGGTTCACTGTCACACGCGTATTTTCCGACTTAAGAATAATAACAGTTTACATTATAATAACAATAATAATATGTAATAATATTATCGCACCAGAGTACGCAAACACGTGGGGGCGCTCGACGTTCAGCCAGCCCGGAGACTCGCACTCGTTTCCCGGTAAGTCGTCTTCGTCGTATTTAAATTCAATATTGTCGTCATTGTACAATGTGACGTGTCAGATTATTATAGATGATAATAACTACATCACAACGCGGTATTTCGATATATATATATATATATTATAATATGTACCTATAAAATGTATGTCCACGGAGGTCCTCGTCTGAGGATGCGAGTGAGGCGGTGGAAAATTACTGACCTTCGGTAATATGAACATTAGAACACATAAAACTCTATAGTCTTTGATAATAATGCTTTGCGAATTGTGACAAAAATTGAATTATAAATGGTATTTATTTAATTATTTCAATTTTTTGATGGTACTTGTAGTGCTAAATGCACTATTTATTTTACTATCATATTGTGTAAATTTGATTAAACTAATAATTTTTTTTAAAAAATTGAGTTATAACGAACAAAAACGATTAAAGGTGGACGCAAGACATCCTTGGTATAACGAAATGCGTAGACTTTTTCAAACATTTTTTTCTAGTGATTTACAAACTCTTTTTAATCATTTTAAATTTGACTGTTAAAAACTCAATTATTAAGATTTAATTAATTTTTGAAAACACTTTAAAATTTAGTTAAGATGAGTATATTATTCTCTTTGAACTCAAACAAAATAAACCAAGGGCAACAAAAACAAAGAATTCCATATTTTTGTAAAGGTTATTTTAAGTAATTTAATTAATTCTTTTCTTTAAACCACAAAAAATGTAATATTTAATATTAAAACCACGTATAAAATAATAATAAGTATTTATTTGAGAATATAAACTTAATAATATTATTAAAATAATAGTGTATAATTGAAAATAACATAAATTTTCTAAATATGTCATCTAGTAATAAATTACATTTTCAAAAGAGAATTTAAGAAGATAAAGTAATTTATTCTTTAATATTATAGAAATAAATAAAAACAAATACCTACTTAAATATTGATGAAAATTAAATGAGTTGAGAAAATCCTGTACTCTTTACATTTTAAATGAAGTATGACGTAGCATACTGAAATATTTGGATACCATAAACTGTGGTTAAAAATAAGCAAATTTCCAACACTTTTTTAATAAAATACAGAATTATGTAACTTATAAAAATATGTTCATCAATTATCGAAATACTTATAAATTTTCAAACATAAATACTTTTTTTAGTGCATTATATTTCTTATGCCTGAGAAAAAGTCGTCAAACTATTACGATAGCAACAAATTGCATTTTCCATTTTAATCTTATATAAATAAAATTATGATTTAGATAAATTTAAATATATAGTTAACATTTTAAAAAAATTTCCCAAAATATTCTTAAAAAAATTAGTTAAAAGTCTAAATTTAGTTTACATAACGTATTAGTAAATCGCCACAGGTTAGAAATTATTTTTTATTTTAAATAGTAAGAATCATTTTAATCTATGGGCAGCTTATGATTTTAAAGTAGCTCAATATATATATATATATATATGTATTTATGCATTAAATTTAATTCATCGTGTGAAAATTCAGATGATTAGAAATAATATAAAATATAATATAATTTAAATAGTTGTTTAACGATCTTACGCAATATAAATTTGAAAACGTCAATTAAGTAACATGAAATAAATAAGTTATAAAATTATTAAAGTTATATAATTATGTGATTATAATATTAAATACAATATTTTGATATGTAATGATTAGATAAATTAAAATAATATGCTGTTAAGTTTTATAATTTGCAAATAGAAAATAACAGTCCAAAATTATTTCTTTTTTTAGTGTATTAAAAAAAATAAAATGTTTTCCTTTTCATTATTTTATGTTTGTTGTATTTTCAAAACCGATACTTACTATTACATATTTTAGTTTGCATATCACTTTTCAATACATATTGAAATACTTATATTTTCTATATTATAATATTTTTATTTAAAGTCAGGTGTCTATCTTATTTTTATACAAACATTATAACCTATTAGACTTTAGTCTTGTACTATAGTTTTCAATGTACAGGTAGTGTAGTTAAAGACATTCCAACTAGGTTATTAATTAATATCTATGAAGCATAATAGGGTAGAGATTAAAATTGGTTTACAAAAATAATTAAAGTCCATGTCCAATGTCCATTGATTACGGTGAGAATCAACCGATGCGATGAAACAAAAACCACATGGTTCATAATATATAGAAATTTTCAAAATTAAAGAATGGAAAGTCCGTAGAAAAGTAGCAATTATTTGGTCGATAAATATTTTAGAAGTGAAGAATAGAATTATGTAACTACTACATAAGTATTGTAAGTACTGTTTAAGCTTTAAAAGGCTAATTTATTGTTTTATCAAAAACCCATCATCACTACTCACCATGCTATACTAAATTATCCTTATTAATGCATTTTTATATTTTTTTTAAACTTTAGGAATTATGTTTGATAAATATTTAAATAGAATTTTTTTAGATATATAATTAATGCAATCATGGTGCTTTAAACACGTTAATGTACCGTCAACAATGGATTTTAAAGTTTGAGGTATTACTATTATTTTTAATAAACATCCGGAATATTTGTAATACTGTGTGCTTTTGGATTAATTTTAATGTTTCTAAAGTTTTAATAAATTATTATTAGTACCTAATATGTACGTATATTTATTAATATTCATGTTTGAAGTTTGCATTTTGTCAACATAATATTTAACATTGATCTCGGTGTTATTTGTTTGTCTAAATGTGCAAATTGTTTTTATAGTTTCTACATGTTCTATTCAGAAATTGCAAAATAATTGTTTAATGTTTTATTAATTTTTTACAACTAACATTGTTCATAAAAAATCAAATGTTCTACAAGAGTTTAATTATCTAAACAAACACCAAAGCATCAACTGATTATAACTATTATATTTAAAAATAATATTCATATTTTATTATGTACATAATATTATATTGTACAGATAACATAATATATGTTATATGTTTACTTATAAAGATGGTTAATATTTGTTTTTAATTAAATTTTATAAAATCATTATTTTCAATTTAATTACGGATTTAGTTTTAGATTCTCAACAAAGCAATGTATGGGTTGATAATGTATTAGTTTTACATTGACATGTGTGTGTTTTTAATTTTTTTTTTATATCTTTGATAATTTTTTGGTGTAGTAAAACTACTTAAATTTTTGAAGATAGTTTATAGTAGCGAATTGGATCTAGTTATTATTATAAGAGGTCTCAGGTAAAAAATGTCCAGTGCTTTCTTAAATAATTTGAGAAAATAAATAAAATACGGGACAATGGGAATATTGAAATATTCAAAACTCGACAAAATCAATGTTTATTTGTTTGAATTAAAAAATGATACACCGTGGAAACTTGAAATTTTCACCAAATATTTATAAAATCATTATTTACACTTAATATAATTTTCAAAATATTTTAACCTTTTTGTGCTATTTATAGAGATTTGAAACTGTTTTTTTTTGTTTTGCGATTTATGTATGGCATTTTCGTTTTAATAAAGAATTAGTGAATTTAGCAATTTTCGATTATTACAACATTTTGTTGAAAATAAAATTTTCTAAATACCTAGTTATAAATTATAATTATTAAAATATTTAATTTTTAAATTTTTTTATCATACATATTTTATTATCTATGAAAAGTGAAAAATCCAATATAATGGCATGATTGTATGAAATACTATTTTAGTATATATATTTTATTATTATAATGTACATTCATTATAATAAATTATATTCCCTGAACACGTATGTCATCTTACATTTGTATTATCAGTCCTTCAATAAAGGTATAACTGTTTATGATTACTTTACAAAATTTATAATAATATTCTTTCGACCTCTAACATAAACGCGTGCTAAAGTAT
The DNA here is from genome assembly GCA_014851325.1 of Pentalonia nigronervosa. Taxonomy (NCBI): domain Eukaryota; kingdom Metazoa; phylum Arthropoda; class Insecta; order Hemiptera; family Aphididae; genus Pentalonia; species Pentalonia nigronervosa. The sequence continues at coordinate 18,382 of JACXSJ010001601.1, forward strand.
TCTCGTTTTATCGCTTACCCCATTCATTGCTACCAGGTCATCGGTTAAGTACTTAAGTAATATATATTATATTAACATTTTATTTCAATATACGATAAATCGTAGTCGGTATAACTAAGTATCTTGTCTAATATTATTAACATCAAAATTTTTTTGTATTCCCTTTTTGGTGTTTATCTGTCACTGATACATTATTCCAGAGATAGATAATGTTTTATAGTTATTACTACAGCACTACGTAACACTAACCTGGTAAAAAATACAGAAAATTGATGTTTTTCGATAACTGAAATTTTGTTTTAATTTATTTTACTCACACGCCTATTATTAATTCGTAAATAATAAATATAATATATAGAGTATTTTTTTAAGGCTGTTCACCCTCATTTTTCTTTTTAATAGTACATTTATTTAAATTCTGATTTTTGTAAATTTTAAGTATATCTAAAATTATATTTTCAAATTTCTATTTTTTTATACTACTTAAGGATTATCCCGTGAGGATAAAAATTTCTATTTTTAAAATGAAAGCTCACATATTATACTCTAAATTATTTAGCGGATGTGATTTTCTTAAAAATTTGTATATCTAATATCTAAATCTAAATTCTAATGAGTAGTTTCTGAGGTATTAAAATGTTTATAATAAGGATAATAATCCTTGAAAATGATTTTTCAAAAATATACACTATATGTAATATTAGATCTAGTATTTCTTATACTTATACTTGGACCATTTTTATGAATTATTTATATCGGTAGATCAATAGAAATATTTCTAATATTTTTAATTTATCTAAGCTTCCATATATATTTAACTCATTCTCATAGACATATTATCCTTGTATACATAATTATACTATAACTACTCATTCGAATTTTGATTTAGATATTTCAAAATTCTCAAAAAAAAAAAAAATATCAGTTGAATGGTTTAACGTAAAAAAGAGGGGTTCTTATTTTAAAAACAGAGGTTTGTATTTTCATAGGAACATCTTTAAATGATAAAAAATATCTTAGAAATTTAAAAATATGGCTTTCAAATGTATTAAAAATTCCGATGAACAGTAATGTAAACGACAAATGTTGATAGTTATAAACATTGTAAAAAAATGTAATAGTTATAATATTGCAACATTTTTTTAATATTTTGTTTTAACATGAGTAGAATATTGTATGATTATCTGAATTTTTATAATTTTTGGTAAAATGTATGATAAACGTACAAATAATTTCATTAAAAATGTATTGTATAATACAATTCTGATAAACTGATGCCTCCGGATAAATAATTATAGAATCAATAATAAAATTAAAATTAATAAAAAAAATATTGAATTTAAATCGACGTTAAACTATAACAACTTATAATTATAAATATTTGAATTAAAAAATATTTTGAAAGTAGTTTGAATAATAAAATAAATATTTAAGTTATAGATTATAACAATATAAAATATAATTATAATAGAACTCGTTATTTATAATAATAATAATGATTTTATTTGTGATTGACTTGGAGATTAATTTTCTCACAGAATTTTATTAGTTAAAAATAATTGTTTTCATATTCGAATAAAATCCAGCTTTATAAATGTATAATTAAACAAGTATAATATACGCAAGGACATTTTATGTAACGTTCTTAAACTTCGTACATTTTACTAAAACTTAGTCTAACATTTGTTTTACAACTTAAGTTTTTTCAGCATTAAATTTCTGCAAATTGAATAATTTTTCTAACAATCGTACTAAGTTCTTTTTGGAAATATAAATGATATATGTATAATAAATTATATTTCATGAACGAATATAGAGCAATATTAATAAGCTTGGTGGATAATCAAATTGTTCTGCTTGATTCTGTTTGCGCTCTTTAGGAAAATCTAAAATGATGCATTTATTGTACTCTAACTTCACGGAAAAGTTATTATATTTTCAGTTTACAATATGTTTAAAAAAACTTCCTTTAATTATTGTTATATATCATATTTATAAAAATTAATCAATTTATAAAATAAATGTCTTATATAATAATCAAGTACGTTAGAAAAAATAAAACATTGAATATGAAAAGATGAACTACAATCATGCACTGTTTATAATATTTTTTGGATTATTTTTATGAACGATTTATTCAAAAAACTCGCCGTATTTTATCAATCGGATGAAAATACGTCAAGAAAATCACGTACAAAGCGTACATATTATATGCAAACACAAATTTATTTTTTTTGATCTAGCAAGTTGTAAAATAATCATTCATAATGTTTCTTATGAAATTGTAGCAATGTGTTTATTTTGAGATAACATGAAAATGTATTGGCCAACGCACTCTTCCGAGAATCTCTAGAGGATATTTTACAAGTCATACGTCAGTGATTTTGGTATCTCACCAAAACTACACCATAAGTTTATATATGTTCAATCTAACATTGTGTCCTCAGCATATTTGTATCTATTTTGAATGAATTACTTGAAAGATTTTTAAATATTACTCTGAAATCTTACAATGGTAAGAATTATTAGAAGGTATTATAATGTTAAATGTCAATCCAAAAAATAATCGTTATGATTCGTTGAATATCAAACTTCAAGTAATTATTATTTTAATAATCAACGCATATTCGTTGTATGTAAATATATAATAGTATGTGTTTAGAGAGCTAGAACCAATAGTGTAGCTAGATCCATCTATAAAGGGGACGGAAAATAATGGTTTAAACTCAGTCTTTAAATATTATAGTTAACTGAACATAGTCAATATTATTCTTAAGGTATTTCTCCATTATTTTTATTATTTTGTAAAAATCAATTAGTAATAGTTTTTATTTTTTCTTTTATGATTCGAATTTTATGAGTCAAATAAATTTAAAATGATCATCGAGAGACCTAGAGAATTAAATACATTTATACCTGAACTTTGTTACATTTGAATTAAAAAAAAAACTTAAGCTTTTTAAAATAATTTATAAATTGGTTTATATGGCATACTATTGTATAAGTGTATAAAGTATACACAAACTTAATGTCAACCTAATTGCATAATAGATGTCGCAGCTTGAATCTCAGAGCGGTGAAAACATTATATTATTGCAATGGTAGAGACATCATTCCATGCATTTAAGATCGTCGCTCCAAAACTGAAACATTAGAGTCTCTTTTCCGTGTTATTTTTGATTCATAATTTCAAGTACAAGTTTTTGGGTTTAAAAATAATTAGGAAATCAAAGGAAATTTATGAAATAAGTAAATGTGAGAACTTGCTTTGTTTAAAAATGACATTGTTACTATTGGATTATTGTTGTAACAGTTATTTGTATCTTTACGAAAGAAATTACTACACACGAGCTGGAACACCAACCAAACATATTGCTGGAAATATCGTTTTAAGCATATTCGAATAATTGGTGATTAAGATTATACCGGATAACGGTCCGAGGGCTATTAATTTCACAAAAAACTCTTGTTAATGGACGGATCAACTGTTACGTCGCCAGGAAATCAGATTAAAATGTGAACTGTACTATTTATTGGATGATATGATATATTGAGTATTGCGACAAGGACGTTCAACTTGAGTTGCATTATATTATGTGCATACGGAGAGCTGGTTGTATACATATAAACAGGTAATTGATAACGTGATGATAAAATAAGTGGTCCTTGGAAGTTAAATTATAAAATATTTACAAAATATAGTTCCTATGTAGATAAAATAATGAACGAATTTCTTACGAGTAGTAAAAAACGCTCTTTGCAGTGTGGTGATTTTAACTATTTATAATTAGTTACCCCCTGGGGGTGCTAGCCCATTTGACACTTTGAACAAGACTACCACTTAGGCCACGCAACGTTCTCTAGTAACGAGAGATATTTTAACTACTTTTATTTATAAATAACGGTTACCAAACTATAACTCTATGGACTACAGGCCTTGGAGAACGAGCCGGCCGTCTAAACCAACGTCGGTGTGTTACCCTGGATCGTTTGACTATGGAGATTTTACGGTGAATAATTTGTTTAATGATCTATTTTGTGAATTTTTTAATTTTAAGTGCACTTGGTTCAACGAATCAATCAGGCGAAAAATCATCAAAAGAAATGTTATTCGCGTAACGTTCAACTATATTATTATACAAGCAAACCTTTAAAATTTATAACATACATACATTTAAATTTATACAATGTTTTTATTTATTTTAGAAAATTAAACGAACAGGATACTTCACAGATCATTAATTAGAATTCAATTGTCATCACACAGTAAATATACGACTTTTAATAGTTTTTAAAAGGAATATTAATGATAATAAAATTTATACAAACATATATGGAAAATTACAAATGTAAACTTAATAAAAAAATACAGGTTAGACTTTGAACCTGTATTATATTGTTATCGATTACAGAATAATATAATATGTATGATAATATTCTGTGAAACGTACTTAGATTAGTTCTTATTATCTACATTCTACAGTATATAATATGATTTATAATTTTCTTCAAGCGTGAATACATACGTTTATTTACATACTGTGATGAAAACTTTTGCCGTCATTTGCTCCTATTCTTATTTTTACAGGCACTTTATCGTTTAATACGGCATTTTATAAGTGTTGGATTTTGGTCATAAAACGATGGAATATGCGCATTTAATGTTCATAGCGAGAACGTGTTGAGTTTATTTGTACGACAGATTAAACGAATATTGTCGTTTGCAATAAAATCGTTTTAAGGCTTGTTTGTTGCATTCAAATGCATTTCTCTAAATGCTAAATTTATCGGGTGAGAGAAAAATATCCCTTGGGTCTACCACCAGCAGATTATTGGCTTAATGGAGGTTCCCGAACATTTTTTATTTCGTACCATGGCGACTGCTTAGAGTTTATATTTTATACGCGATATAATAATTCATGTAAAATCTGCATGAACTATAAACCAACTTAAGAATGTTGTTTTTGCGAAAATAATTTAGCATTAGGTATATTATATTATATTTCTACAAAACTATTCGATCGTGAAAGACTGATTTTTAAATTATTATTATTGCACCAATTTTCAAATATTTTCATTTAATTTATGACATCGACATCAAAGTTATAATTGTTACTATTATTATTATTATTATTATTATTAATTTTAACATTAAATTAGTAAACCGAGTACTTAACAATATATATTTTTTTTAAAGAAAAATTTGATTGAAATGCATCGTAATTAATGGAATTTATAGTAGTTTGATTATAATTTCATATTTATTATATGCAACATAATATTCATTATATTCTATACTTATTCAAATTCATCCTAAACAATTTTATTTATATTTTTAAATTATTTTATGAAAAATATTATATAGTACTTACTACAGTTAAAATAATTATTTTTCAAAAGCTATTAAAGTTTTATGTGCTTACACAATAATAAAATATTTTATCATATTAAATTAAAATAGGTTGAACGAAAAATGAAATATAGATTTAAACATTGTGATTTGTGATGAATAACATTTGTAAACTTGTTTGTATTTGACAAGTGGTACCTGGTAGATCATAAACAATGTACTTAAAATGAGATTCAAGTGAGAAACGGGAAATGGGGAAAGGACCCAGAAAGTGACATCACTCGGAATCTGCACGTCCACTTGAGATAGGATTTATGTGTAAACACATATATTTGGTTTAGATAAACATTTATATTAAATTCTTCAATAAACATTTTTTATTACAATAACTTTAATTCATGTCAACATTTCACCGTTAGTATTCAATATAACGTGGTTAATTTGACACGCTTGTTAGGTATGCACTTATGATAAACTAAAAAAATAAATATTTTTTTAAGAATTACTGATAAAAATTATTCATATACAAAAACAAAATAAATTTATCTATTACTTAAATTTTAGAAATGTCGGGCAATTTGTTGTTTTTAACAGTTATAAATAAATAATTATTTATAAATCTCTTCATACAAAAAAATACATATATTTTACTGGTATTGTGATTGAAACAAATATTTAATATTTTTTTTTATGAAATGCACAGACCTTGAAATGCATTTTAAGGTTTTACAGTTCATCTATTATATCATTATAATATATATATATATTATATTACGAGTTTACTCGTATTATAACAACAGTATTCTAATACAATGATTTATCAGTCATATATATATATAGGAACATTTATGACTCTGGTGTGCTATTCAAGACGTTATATAAAACATTTATTAAAAAAAAAATTGCATACAAATAATAATGTCCGGGGAGATATGGAGAATAGGGGCATTATCGAAAGTCAGTCAAGTGCTTACAGTCGGTACTGTCACTTTCATAGCCGTTTAATTTACCGGTTAACCTGAACAAGGCACTCCAAGTGCCGTATAACAAGTGCACTTGGTGTGCAGTTTACAGAATATATAATTCGGATAAGTACCTACCTCCCCAGTCGCCAGCGTCCTGTCGGGGACAGCCCCCTATTCCGGAAGAACAAAAGTTTGAAAAATGTCCTCAGAATAAAAATGTAAAAATAATAATAATAATAATAATAATAATATAAAAAAAGGTCAACCCCTTTGATTAGGTATTTATATGGCACTTATTGTCCTATACATTTGACCCGAAAAGAGTGCTTAATTGTTTCGCCATCGTAGTGGGTATATTTTTGATTTTGGCAATCCATTCATCCACGACAAAGTAATTGTTTCAACTTTACCAAAATGCCGACGGAGCTGCAAAGGCAGTCGAAACATTAGCAGAAATGGTTTTTGATTTGTTTACACTTTTGTTTAAGCATTTTTTTCCCCATCATTAACATTGAATTCACAACACGGACACTAAAAATGTCTGCAGACTAAGATCGTTGACTGCGTAAATATTTATAATCAAGCTCGAATGATCAATGTTATTATCAACCATTCCATAAAAATATTCTACCAATGTTATTGTTTCAAACGCAACAGAATTAATAAATCATTTCAACAAAATACCTAACCCACGCCCACGGAAATTAATACCATATGATGCTATTGAATCCACAAATTAGTTTAAAACCACAATGAAAACTAGATTTTATAAATTTGATTTTCATACATGTTTTTATTTTTTATTTATATAATGTACAATTTATGTACACATTTATATAATTAACCGTGGAAGATCTGAATGAATTCAAACGTCAACGTGTCATATATTCGTATTTTACAATTACAATTAACAATTTCAATCCTTTGTCTTGTCCGAGCAGTATTCAAATAGTAAAACATATTAGTAATAATAAAATTCTATATCGTTATAATCGATATTTTGTTGTACATTATGAATATCTAAATATACAATATTATACCAGACGAAAATTTAAAACAAAAAATTATTAACAAATATAATATAAATGCACGTACACGATACTAGTGAGTATTTATGTTAATGAGTTATTGGATAAAGGTTTATGTTATTATTTTAAATATAAAGGTAAAGTTTTTTTTTTAGTAAAATTATGTAATTTTGAACTATTTTACACATTTGTTTATTTAAAGATAAGTTTATATTATTATTGATCTTACACCAATTTGGGTATTTGATGATTACCATTTAATGTTAAAAACTTTCCGATCATCTGAATTGAAGTAGGTGCCTACATCAATCACTAGCAGTGGGTTGTTTGTATGTTTTTCTAAAAAAAACACTACTCACATTAATTACATTATACTCGTTAATTATGTAAATTTGTTAATTATACATTGTACATTATAGTGTATCAATTGAATTATCGATTCTTCGTCAGATTTTGACCGGGTATTATTGGAACCATATTTGTGGATATTTTTAATAATAATAACTCTTTACAACCGATAGCAAAGCTGGCTTGTTAGATTCGTCGTTTGTCGATATTTTGTTATAAGGTTTGTTTAAAAGGTTTATTGTATCCAACATAATAATATCACATCCACTCTTGTGGGTAAATACTGGGACCTTGAAAATTCATGGTTTTAATCGATATTTCATTGTTATACCGCTAAAAATTTATATTTACCATATATGTTATGTATTATATATCATAGATATCCGCATTAATGTTTTACCCGCAACCGCTTTAATCGCGGATATCAATAAGTTTGTATATTCGTTTCTAATCTCGAATTCGGTATTCGGTATCATACATTATGCACATAATAATGCCTATAATAATATTATTTAGGTTCGTTTTAATGATAATATATTGTCGTTTGTGGTTGTTTTTTTAATTTTATTGCTCTTGTTATTTACCTCCTCATCTACAGGTACAAGTGGTCTCCATCATGCGTTGCCCATTTTAATTCCGTGATTTTGTCTAACCGCCACTACGTTATAGTGTTATTATTATTATAACGTACCTATTGTAAAATTATATATTTTTATAAGTATAAATGTATGACCATTGACTATATTATTATATTAGCATTATTTTATGTACAAGATTCTTCAACAACTATCCCTGTTATATACATAAACGGACATTTCGATATATTGTCTTTTCCAGTATACTTACTTAAAAACCCATATTTTTAAATATTCAGAACTCTTATGCCATTTAAGAAGTGATGACACAGACTGATTTCAAATGAAAATCTTTATTTTTCTTTCACTGTTCGTTGTTGAACAATTGATTTTTTTTTTTTTTTTGATAATGTTTATGTGTCTATAAATCGAAATTTTATCGAGTAGTTTCTGAGTAAATAACTTTATGCACAATGGACAATTTTATTTTCTACAATAATAGGTTTAGAAGATCTGAAGGCTATCATGCAATGAATTATGATAATTTGAGAATAACAGTAAAAAAAATTAATCTATATTAGAATTTTATAATTTGAAAAATCATTTGAAAATAATAAGTACTAGACTAAATCTGATAAGTTCTTGGTGATTTAGTCACCAAGAACTTATCAGAATTTAAATAAATGCATAATATTAATTCTGTAAACAGAGACGAGAGAATACTTAGTGTATCACTCCGTATAACAATATTCATAAAAATCAATATATTTTTTTTCTGGATAATTCGAAGTTATATAAACCAATATTTTTGAAAAACTTAATTTTTTTCTTCTATTTTTATTGTTATAATTGTTGTGCTCTTTTTTTACTATTTCGAATGATAACATAAATTTTTAATTGTACATTCTTAAGTAGGTAAGTTTTCTGATAATTTCGATACATTAAATCGAATCTCAAACAAGATAAATTGTAACTTAAAAGTTAAGAGTAATTAATGTTTAGATATACGGAGATATCTATCGACTACCTAATGTGTGTTTGGTGAAGTTTACTGCTGAACGAATCACTCTGTATAATACGATGTCATAAATATTTCTGTTTTTCGAGTTTAATTTCGAATCAGAATAGATCACGGCAATTTTTTTTTGTTCGTCTCAATATACATCATAATATAATATTATACATAAATTATAAATGTTTATATACACGACCGACCCGTGGATTTTATGGACCGATATAATAATAATAATAATAATATGGTTTCCGCGACGTTCGACCGTTCCCGAAATACTCGTATTATATGCGCGATCGTCTACACACGTTTTTTTCTTTAACTATATGTACATGTTCCCCACCCCGAACACAATTTATATACGTGTTATTTTTATGAGTTTGGGTTGATATGGTAATACGTTGTTATATAACACGGGCGTATATACATAATAATATTATATTCTTACTAACTGCACCGCAGTATCGCGACTCTTGACACTTACTCGCCATTAGGTATATTCGTAAACCGTAATAACCGTATATGCCATATACTATAAAGTAATGCAAGTGCGGTGAAAAGTTTCAGTAATACGGGTTGTTAAAAAAAAAAAAAAAACTACAAATAAATACACGATATACATATATATAATCATTGTATTACGATTATAATAATATCATTGTCTCCCGTCGCGAAGTTTGTATGGATTTACGACAAAAAAATATGTTTTTTTTTACCAGTTTTGGATGATATTATGATCTCAGAATACCGCCCGGTTATTGTAAATTGTAAAATAAGCCTTAACAGCACATCGTTATATGTTACAGCCGTCTATATATATTTAGTTATATAATAATAATAACACCACTCGTGGAAATCCTAAAATTATTATTGGCGAAATCGTATTCTCAGCTCATTTCGATAAATCTGAACCACCGTGGTTCGTGCTTTTGAGGTTGATATCATATACGATTTAAGCGTAATTAAATTTTTATTTTTTTATTTTTAATCGATAGGTTTTTGCATTTTACAGACTTATTATTGTTGTTTTTACTTCTGCTGCTAAAACCCATGATAATCTCCTACAGCTGATAGTTTCCGTAATAATAAGTTCATTGTGATGTCTTAATGTTTTAACTGGAAATGAGTTACAAAGGTAGAAATAATGTACAATATTATTATAATAGTATTTGAGTGTTTGTAAAATAAGATTAATTTATAATACAGAAAACTTATAGTAAAAAAGTTGAATGTTTACGTTTAGATATTAATAATTTCTGAAGTATCATCGAGTCGAATCAAAATCATCGTGAAAAGAATGTGATTTCAGAAAAAGTATCAATTATAGTTAAGAACAAAAATTAATAGTTTGTAAGAAAGTATTATAAAAACAGATTTTTGCATTTAATTTATAAATATAAATTTAAACAAACAACTTATTTATGTTATAATTAAATTATATACGGTCATATTTCCTGTAGTATTAAGACAAGAAATGATTATTAAAATATTTAAAATCCACCTAGAAAAGTCTATCGAAGTATCAAAACCAATCTGATATGTTTAGAGATAATATGAAGACAATTTCGAAATAGTAAAATGTATCATAGCTAGGTGCATAAAAAGATATATTTTATTTTGTTATAAAACTCGCTTAACGTAATTATATAAAAATCCTTGTTAATGAATTCAATGTGATTTTCAGTGCTCGAGTTTTGGACTAGTACATTAAAGATTTTCTCATTATACGAATATTTGTCTTAATTGGCTTAAGTCTTTGGGATAGAAATGGTTAGCATACTCCGGGACCAGACTGAGGCGGTGGGCTGCTGAGAAAATCACAATTCAAAATTTATATGAACGCAATATTGGAAAAAATAACTCTATAATCAGTGGCGTTATTTCAATTTTTAATAGAAGGGGGCAAACGTTTTAACCAGCTCATTTAACTGAACAAAAAAATCAGAACGCATCGCTCCTAAGCTAACTAGCACTTATATTTTCATCTCGATACAATTCCCGTTTTACTTAACTTTATATGCGTATGAGGCATAAGTAGCCTCATTTAAGTTAGTAAAAAAGACGTGGAGGAGTTAAATAATTATGGTCACTACTTCAGTGACATAATTTTATATTTTTCTAGAAGTGTCGAATTTTTGAAATTACAACACGAAACTCAACTGTTAAATCTTATTGAAAAATCGAAAATTTTTAAATTAGTGCCTTCTGTCATAGAAGTTTATTCGAAATTATGAATAAATTGTGTTTTTAGAATTTTTAGATTATAGTATCCCATGTCTATATGTTTGAAGTAAAAAAAACTATAAATATTAATTATTATCGTGTTAAAAGTGTTCTAGTGCTTACACAATATTATATTTCCTCAAAATTATAAAAAAAAAATCATGTTATTTCATCAACAACCGACCTAAAAATTTAACTGATTTTACAATCAAACCTAGGCAAACGCTCATCTTACTTTATAGATTACTAGATTATATTTAATAAGTATCTGCATGCATAAAAGAAAAATTCCTAACTGAACGATTTATAATCAATGTACAGCCAAAACTATGATAGCCAGAAACTTAAAATGTTCGTGTTACTATAGTACTACATTTAAGGATGCACCCAAAATAGGATTTTTCAAAATTCAAATTTTAAAAGGGATTCACATGAGGATTTGCTTGTTCACGAAAAAAAAATTTTTTTTTTGTTTATGCAGAGGTGCAATATATAATAATAATTTTAGACTTGTATTTTACATCTGATAAAAACCACCCATATGTGTAGTTTTTTTTTTTTTATTGAAAATTTTGTAATTTTACAATTAATTTCGACAATTATGTGTACAAACTAAAGGTGATTATATAAGTAACCCAGAATTAAGAAAGAACGAGATAATGGCGGAAACAGCAGTGACGGATTGAGAGGAAAGTATATGGCAAGCGTCGGGTGTGATGTTGAGAGAGTGAAGGAGCGAAAAGAGGAGAGAACGCTCCGCCGACAAGAATGGACAGTCAAGCACAATGTGATTAAAATCACAGACCGCTGGAGAATGGGGAAAAATACGGAAAGGCGAATCATTTAAGGATAATTTGAAGGAGTGTGAAGGAAGAAGAGAGTAACCGAAGCGGAGGCGGGAAAAAGAACAAATTGCTTTACGGAATAAATTTAAGCTGTGAAACCACGGCTTGAATGGAATGCTGGTGTTAATATTTCTGTACCATATGTGTAGTTAACATTTAAAGAAGTAAAGACAGAGTGAATCCGCGGACATTATTTAATTTTTCACAGTCAACGTAGGATTAGCTAGTTATGTATATATATAATTTGAAATTTATTAACAATGATAAATTAATTGAATTTAATATCTGTGTGACTCATGAGTCAATAACCAATACATGCTAATCTCAAATGTAATGTAATATAATTTTAAATTATGGAGTATGCTAACTAGTTTTATTCATAGTCAAATTGTATTTATTTTAAAGTCAATAACTCACTGTTTACATAGACTTTTACATCATCGTCCTAATAATTTAGTATTGAACAAATAAACGAATGCGCATTTATTGAAACTTATCAATTTAAAATTATAGATACGATTTCTATAAATTTAACATTTTGTCAATTATAAATTTTTTTTTTTGTTCAATCCTAATTATAATACGTTTTCCATTGTTACATTTTGATATATAGTAGTTTGAAATACTGTTTGTTCATAAATTCAAAACCAAAGCTAAGAGTTATAAATTCTCATGTAAGTATTTTTATGAAAAAGACTGCAGTTTTTCTGTAAGACGTAAAAGTATAGTTAATTATTTTAAACAATTTGTTTCATATTTATATATTTATGTTTGAGATTATTATAATGTAAATGAGTAAAAATACAATATACATGTTAATGTCTATTAGAATGTTAATGCAACTTGACTGTACAGATTAGGATACATGCTGTTGCAAAAAGGCATGGATCTAGACCACTGATCTGGAGGGGTGAACAACACAAATACAATATTATAATATTGATTATAAATACAGTATTTATAATTAACGGTAGTATCCAGTATTCATATGTCTCGAAGGGGGGGGGGGGACTAGTCGCTCATGGATCTGTCTCAAGTTACGACTCATTTTTCTAATTGATAACAACGGAATGTTGAAAAATTTCTAAGGTTTGTTTGCCCTTAAATAAGCCATATGATCATATTCGCGTGATCCATTGTGTAATTATTATTTAACATATATTTTGTGAGCATAAGTGCTAATTAACACGGTTTTTTTCTTATTGTGATTTGAATAATAGGTTTGATTGTCTTCGTAGCCACAATCAAGCTGGGTTTCATCAGTTTCTCAGAACGAGATAGTAATAGAAATCAAAGGCAATGGATTTCTTTTTTTCACCCTTTATTTTATATGTATAAATTGAGATAGTTTGCAATATAGGTGATTATGTTTCGAGAACGCAGACATTTCAGACGTAGGTAGAATAGTTATTGTGGGTGGTATACCGCGTCTTATCGTTCGCATCGTGTTGGTCAAAACGTTATTACGCAATGCTTGACGTATACATTTTAGTAATAGTATTAGCAGTGGAGGTGGTAGGCGTTTAAATAATGATATTATCAATGTGTTGTAATAATTAATGGCGCTCATAAACATATAGAGTAGGCAATAATAATAGTAATAATAATATGATTGTCGTGTTTAGATTCAGCTGTTGTTAATTATTCATTGGTATTGAGTATAGTCGTGGTCTGTTCATATTTGCGCACAACAGTGATTCAATAATAATCACTATCGTGATTGAATACGTTCTTAAGTGACCTACATTGATTGGTCGCATTAATGGAAAACTTTCAAAATACTGGCATTTCGTTTTCTCGTATTAATAAATAAATACGATAAAACGATATTATTACAACTTTAACACGAAATGATTTCAGTATGACCGCTTTTACATAATAGTAATAATAATAATAATTGTAACCACGATTGATCAATACGATAATACTATGATATTTTAGTGGAAATAATGGTGGTTATATAACGCTATGTAGATTTGTTTTTAATCACACTAATCCGTCATTTCTTCCCTCACATTTCCGGTGTGAGATAAAATTAAAAGTTGTACCTACGCTATTTAATTTATCTCGTATTCGTTAAACGATTTTTCGGAATGGCATGAAATATAATAATAATAATATTATATATTTTATAATACGGGGTTGATGGACGAAAATGTTAAACTTCCGTTTGACCGCCGACAATATAATAGCCAACACGAACCCTGGCCAATTCCAGCCGTTCAATGTTTGTTTTTGTCGAACGCGAATTACATAAATATTGTTACGTTCCCCCGTTCTATGTCATCCCTCTAGCTCGTCAATAACATATTTTGGTTTTCTGTTATGTGCGCCCTACATTCCTCGCCCGTTGCACCATTTAATTTTCCTCTTTTTCACCGAATTTTCACTTTTTGTTTTTCATTTATTTTTTCCACAATGCACAAGCTATTTTACGTGACCGAATACATTCAGTAGTATTTTATTGAAATGTTGCATTTAGGTTTAAATTTCAATACAGTATATTTTCATCTCCACCAGTCTTCCTTTTATGCCGTACTGTTTGTATAGCATTTTCGTCAAAAATGTTTTATGCGCACATTAAAATAGAATATTGACTGGATAAATATTTGAAATATTTGCGTCCCCAGTGTCGTTAATAAACTCGTTCAATTGGTAATCAGTAGGTACACGCAAACACAGCCGATTATGCCATTTTGAGAAGAATTAAGTCGTGTCAATAACGATATTTATGTATTATTTATTATTTAGAATTCAATGGAACATTATTCATTATAGGCATTGAAATCGGATCACACTGAAACTGGACTGGATCGTCGAGTTCCAAAGGGAATAAGGATGTATTGAGTGGTGAATCAACCAATATTTGAAAAATAATAGTAACTATCACCGTATGAAAGTAAAATTAAATTACCACCGTATAATAATATGATAAGGTGATAAATGTATGTATATCAAATGATGACATATTAAAAAAGAGTACCAACTGTGTCGAGATTACTGGTCACGTATCAAAAAGAAAAATTTGCCATTACTATTATTTGTGTGGTCCTCAATACAAAAATAATAATTCCGATATTTTTAATATCTCTAAGCTACTGTATTCTTGCGTTTCAATAGAAAAACCATAAAAAAACGTGGTCCACCTCAATGACACAACTATCTTAGCACACAAAACTGCTACGTCTTCGTCGTAAAATTTTCGTTTATTGTCTTGAAAGTTCCTACGAAGAATACGGTATCATATTTTACAATAATTTAAGTATTTAACATAAACTGTAATATTGCTGTGTATTATCATAGCGACAGTCCACAGAGGGTGGGAGACAATCATTTTGTTTGCAGGAGAAATATACAAACGCGATGAAAAACCCGTGGGCCAAGGAATGCCACTACAGGTAAACAATATACCAAGGTAAAACGCTGGTTAGTGATTGTAATAAACAGTTATCAACATATAGTTATACACGCAGTAGCAACTAGCAGTATTCCAGTGTGTCGTAGAAGCAACTCTCGAGAAGACACACATTCAAGAGAACCGCGGGAGAGGGAGACATCGCGTATAATATGTTATATATTATACTATATAATAAATAAATTATGTATAATATAGAGAGAGAAGGAGACTTTAACTATATACTATCATGTTGCCACTGCAGTAGACGTTTTATCAACTTGTCGCTTTGTGGGATGCGCATACACCGCACGACGGTCTTTTACCTTTGTCGAATGCGGTGGCGGAGACTCGCATGCCGTTCGTCCGCCCGCCGTCATAGTATCACAGCCGTCATCTGAAGAATTCGTGCTCGTTACTCTCTCGGAAAATGATGTATTTCGGGCTTTAAACAACGACGAAACTAGTTGGGTGGAATGTGAAATGACCGGCGTTAAAGGATTTCGAATAATTTACACTCATACGCACACGTGTGTACCGGGATATTTATGTTATTATATTAATAATAATATGAGGTCAAAATGTAAGTTAAACATGGCCATAGTTCATAAAATACTAGACATATTTCAATAACTTTATTATTTTTAAATTTAAAATACAAATATCTATTTTTCTAAATAATTTCTTATCAAATGTATACATTTTTCATACCACAACACAGACTTAAAAATTACTTGTTTGAGAAACTTCTGTTTGCTTCTATCACACCACTCTTGAACAGTTGTATTACATTATTTGCTTTATTTGTCTATGCTCATTAGTTTACATATGACCAAAAACTGATAAATATCAAGGTGCCAAATCGTGGTTAAAGGTACTCTCAAATATTCATATATCATTATCGTTTTCCTTATTTTAAATTATAATCCACTATAGACTATAGATAGTTATAACTACCCATCATTACAATTTAATATAAAAAATATCATATAAATTTACATAAATTATCAATATTATCAATTATCAATTATCAATTAGGTATAGACCAGTGTTTTTTAACCTATGGTACGCGGAAAGCTCACAAGTGGTAGCTAAGAAAATCTCCTTTTATAAAAACAATTGGAATAAACCATTTTGTTAACATTAAATTTTATATGATTTATTTGATATTAGCTGGTCTTATATCGACGTTGACATGGATTTATAACTTGAGACAAGTGTGGTTTCTTTTGCGCATTAAATTTTTATGTTGTCATAATTTTGTAGTTCCTAGGTCCTAATAAAATAAAATTCCATACACGTAAAATAACGTATACTTTTTTTTTAATAAGAAAAAAAAAAGGTTATTATTAACGGTAGTAGTATGTTAATATGTTCAAACTATGTAGGTTGTACGCGGAAAGGTTGAGAACCGCTGGTGCAGACAGTATCGTTGTTATGTTTTTGTATCTCTCTTTGGTCAATTTTGCTATACGGTTCAAAATTACTGAACTGCAGACATCGACGGAAGGCTAGAAAACTGAACTGAATTCACAAAGTGAGTGCTTTGTAATATATTTAGGTACATATATAACAATTGAACTGAAATAAAATTAACGGACCTTGTGTACCACTCCTTTATGTACTTTCCCTTGGACTCACCACCCTATTTAAACGATAAATTTTGTATAATAATTACCTAATGCTCATCCAAAACTAATCTAATAATAATAACTCAACAATAACTTTTTTTAACAGTTGGAAAGTTTAGGTATGCTAATTTGTAAGCTTGTAACAACCAAGATTTCAATATAATCAAGTTAATCATAGATAAAATTTTGTGGACCCTGAAGACGGCTATCCTCAAAATTTGTGAAGACTAGGGTGAATAAAATTGTGATGCCTAGTACGAAAATAATTGTGAAGCTTTGCTTTAAAATACCCATTTGTTTTTACTGTTTATATTAATTGGTTTAAAATTAACGAACTTAAGAATTATTCATTATTCGATTGATACAGAAAAAAAGATATTGGTATGTACCTAGTATTTAAATTAAAAATAAAAATACCAGAGAACCCAAATCCATTAAGTTTATTTATAACTAAGAACATTTTAAATTTAAATTTGATAAATCTAATAATTCAAGAATAAAAATACAAACATATATTTAAAATACCAATATATACCAGTAATTTTTAAAACAATATTTTGTATTATGTATAATTCATATAATAATATAATAATAATAAATTAATATAAAAATAAGAAAAATATAAAATACCTAGGTAATTAACATTTTTAATATAAATTATTTAAAAAATAAATTTTATCTAGATAATTTAATTATTTATTTCAGATAACTTATTTCTTATTAATCTGGATAAGATAAAAAAATGTGTATTTTTCAACAATGATATTGCTTCATTAATGGCACAATATTATTGAACCTATAGTATTATGTATACAATTATAAATTATAAAAATATATTGTTGCTTGGTGTAGTGTAGTCGTACGCTCTTTTGCGGAAACGCTCTGAATTTACGTATCGGCCGGTGTTGATAGCTCCCGAATGGGTGACCACCTGGGTTTTTAGCAACAAATCCTTGCCACACATACAAAACGTGCTCCAACCAAACGTTCCTCACCACACAGTACTAGGCTAATGACCTTAGTAGTTGAAGCCTTAATTGTAATAATAAAAAAAAAAAAATACATTCTTATTCTCAAGTTATAATTACCTATAAAAGGCTATTCATATACAAAATACATACGATGTTAATAAGATCTAGTTGTATTTTGTGTACAATAAAATTTAAAATTGCCAACAAATATACGTAATAACGTTAGAAAATTATAAAGTACTTATTTAATGTTCCCCGCAATATCAGTTTCAATCAACAACACTTATAGTTAATTTTCTTCATAGATAAAAGTATCACCGAATGAGTGACTCTTTTTTCCAAGTATTCATGTAAAAATAAAAAAAAAATTCTTTCAGCTTTCTATATAATAATTAATGTATAGATCGTATTATACATGACAATAAAAAAACCTAGTCAATGTATTGCCTCTCAGTTACCAAAATTGACGATAACATTATAATGTATAATACGTTCTTTATACATAAAAATAAATACAGTAGTTGGCTCGATGTTATCATGGTGGTTATTTATTGTCGCAAAGCGGACAAGGATTGGTATACAAATTTTTTTTATTCTAAATTGCTCCTCTGATACGTTTTTACCGATACGCGAGAGAGAAAAGTTTTCGACATCACTAGTCAATATATTATATGGTATATGAGTTTGGAACCGAAAATCTGTAGTGTTATTGAAAGAAAAACATCGGAGACGTCGTCGGTGCCCGAGGGAATACGCGGAAAATGTTTATACGCCATCACCCCAAATACTGAGGAGTATATAATATATATCTAGTCATAACTTCAGGGTCTAGTTTAATCGATGGGGAGGTACAGAATAGTAAAATATTGGCACTTAAAACGGATCTATTCGGTAATACGGCGGGGAGGGGGGAGGGATGCGCAGAATGAAGTGAGCGGGTAGACTAACGATATTTCTTTTGGATCGCGAGTGTCCAGAAGAAGGAATGACGAATTGACTTTAGTATCGATATTATTGTATTAGATGTGTAGACGGGACAGCGTTCTTTTGGACTATACTTTACATTATTTTGTTTGATGCGCAAGTGATCTCACTGTCGGAGTGTCCACTGCTCACACCACTCGCGAGCGAGTGGGGCGACTCGTACCGGATAAATACACGCACTGCAGCATGCACACGACTGGCTTACACATTATGCATATATATACATGTATGGTGAATCATATTATAATACCGTGGTATATTGTTTATACGCACAGCCGGCAGACAGGGTTCGTGTGGAGCCAACAACCGTGCATTGTGTTTATCCCGGACGTCACGCCGACTGACAGGTATAAATCCGGCAGAGATGACGCGGTTGATTAAGCAAATCGGACAAAATATTATCGGGACGGTCGTGCGTCCCCTCCCCTCTCTCCCGCAAACACGGTACCGTCCGTCTGTGCATCCCATCAACCCCCTCCCATCACCACTTTACGTCTAAAGCGTTGGACGGACTTAATGAGCGTGTGCGCAAGTATTAACCCGTCGCACATTTATTATTGCTGCCGTACGACGAACGCTGCTGCTATCGGGTTCGCGATACTAATAATATACACCCTGTTACCCTCCCCTCCATCCATAACAACGTATCGTCGCCTCTCCGTCAGCCCCGTCTGCAGTATTTCCCATCTGCAACACTACAGTGGGTGGGGTGGGGGTGGGGAGTGGGAGAGGGGTCGAAGGGCTAAGCCCTGCCTCAAACCGTATTTAAGTCTATCCGAAAAACTAATAGCGAATTAAACAAATATTTTGTGCTGTTGTACGGCGCCTCTAACGCATCACCAGACCGAATCGTAAACGTGACTAAATAGCAGAATAGGTACCTATATAGATTTTGGATAGGCACCTAAAATATTATAAATCAGTCATTTAAGTATTTAACATTATAATATGCATACTGCAAGTATTATATTATAATATAATACGTACCAAGTGTATTGCGTTTGTGCATGCGACGATGTTTTTTCTTTCATCGAAACGTATATGACATAATAATGTTCCGGTTTTAAAAAATTAATAATATTATTATGATAACAGTATGGAGATAATTCTATATGCAAGAGCTCCATAACGGAGCCTGGAGGTAATATTGTTTTCCAGAAAATCCATTAGTTTGTTTCTGAGTAATTACTTATTTTATAGAGCTTATAATAATATTAGAAAATAGTAAACTTAGATATTTAAGAACTTTAATCTACTAATCGTTTTATTAGATATATTTAATTGGAAATCTTACGATCATTACGAGTGTAGTACAGGTATATATTATTTAAAAATTTAAAATAACCAAAAAATGATTGTATGCGAGTTTAACAAATGAAACATTTCACTGGTATTTATTTTGTTTTACATTTTATAAACTTTATATATTTTATTATTCGTAAAAAATGTATTACTAAGTTAGTCATATTTCATCCTAAGTATATTATTAAAAAAACATAAAACAGCGGCTCAAAAAATATCAAACATATTTCTTATCTTTGGATTATATTCTGCAAAAAGGGAATTTCCATTAAAAACACAAAAGTTGATGTTCATTAGTTATTTTGCATATAACAGAAAATACAATTAATATAAAAAATGTGTTAAAAAAATTTAGCGCACTGGTGAATGCCCAAAAGTAAAATGTTAAAAAATAACGAATAGTTTTTCAAGTTTTTTTTTTGATAACGTTTGTCTTAAAAAGTTATAAGTAATAACGTCCCGAGTGCGTGAGTTTATATGAAGCACAAAGTATTTTTATATACTTAATTTAAAGACATTTTTCTTTTTTTTTTTCGAATGGATATAGAGAAAAGGCACATCGGATTATTGTGACTTTAACAGTAGTTCGAATCGGTTCATTTACGCTAAAAAATAAAACTCGAACTGCGCCAATACTCAAAATATGGTGTCTAGGCATATGAACGGTGCAGCGTAATCCGCATATCGTCACCGCGGTAGTCGTCGGGGTAGGTGGAGGCGTCGGACAGATGACATGATTCCCTTTTTATCATCACTCCACTTCTACCGACCGCCAATCGTCCGTGCACTATTGTTATGCTATACGGGGAACAATATAATTTAAAACGAAAGATTTCCACTGCTTCGGAAAAAAACGAACTCTCGTCGTCCTATAGCGCGAACAGTGGCGAAGCGATAAATATACGTACATCAATGTCACGCGGTGTTATGGCTCTATTAATTATTATTATTATTATTATTATTAATGCCGTTGTTGTATAATATATAATAGTAGTGACGTCCACCCAAAAAATTATCATAGTACATAACATTATGTTACACATTGGGAATATTATCGACACGCGTCCGTTAATCCATACGTATAATATTATGCGTGTCTATCCTATATTTACATACTATATATTAAATTATCTGTTGTCGGATTTCGTTTTGGTGACTATCTGCGATGACCACCGCATTTCGTGTTGTGAGTCCCAAAAAGTCCAAATAAATTAACGTAATCAATTTTTCCACTCGTTTAAAGGTACACCGAAAGTGAAATTAATAATAGTTTTATATATAATGCGATTAATTACGTTTATAGTTCATATAATGACTTTTTTTTTTTTTATTCTTTTATTTTACGTAAAACGTAAATGACCTGCTTTAATATTTTTTTTTCTTACAAATCAAAAAACAGAAAACATCAAGTGGGTGATTTTGTCATCGAAAATGACAATCATTGACGTTTTAATTGAATACTACTACTTCTATCTATATACATAATATACCAATAATAATAATAATAATGGTCTGAGAAAAACTAAATTAAATTATACGTGAACGTAGTTAAAAAAATTATTTTTTCATTCAATTATTAATAATGTCAACGGTTGTATTAAATGTTTTGCATTTTATTTTTATGAATTAAAATTTAAACACGAATAATTCTTTTGATGATCAAATCGAGTCTTTAGTAACAGCCTGAGTAAATTCTCTTGTACTCTTGTACTGAAGATATTTTTCTAAATAATAGAAACAACGTTAATGCAATTTTTAGTACTTATGACTGGAGTGCTTTTCTTTCTAAAATTGCGTACGCGTTAAATTCAATTCTTTTTTGTACTCTTACATTGTCTCCGTTTATAATAGAATAATATAAAATAATACAACAAAGTAGTAAGTTGTTCAATTAGTGACTGCGTTTATCTTGTTGTCGGGCATAATGCTGAGAGGTTTTAACAATTTTTGATTTCAGTTTCAGTATTACACTGAAACGTAGTCATAAATTAATAATCTCAATGTTTTATCGGGGAAAATTAATTTTCGACCACTGTGCGAAAAGTGTGTACCTGCGTACTTAGCTCGTTTACTTGTCAAATAGAGATTGAACTTGTAAATAAAAATACCTAAGTGATTTATGTGTGTGGTAAAGTAAAGCATATTATTCGCATATAGTGTGACCAGTTTAACGTTACTATGGCTCCGGTCTTGCCACTATGTCTTAAGTGTAATAATTGTTATTAACGGGGTGGGGGGGGGGGGCAGTTAATTGACATGGAACGGACAGTGCGCTCATCGCCATTCAAGTCCTAGACAATATCTGGGGTTTCGGGTCCTATATATTTAACTTTAAGCGGCCGCCCGTAAAGTGACTTTGAAAGTTGTCTCCTAACTTTTCTTCTCGATCAGTCATCTTAAACACCACACCACACGCATTTCCTGTGCTTATGAATTTATCGATTTTCCTAGGGAAGAAATACACGAAAAGTATAGTCGACGTTTGCTGTTTTATATATTAAATCTCAAGTCAAAGTATAATTATGTATGTACTTTACTTTGTTTTATATTGTCATCTTCGTAACGTTTCTGTTTACTCGACTGTCAGACAATACATATTTTAATTACGCAAACCTAGTTGGTCTACCAATTATTATTATTATTTATTCATTTGCTAATAATTAACGGGCCCATTGAATACAATTAGTTAATATATTTTAGATTTAAGTAAAGAATGGGAAATATATATAGTAAAATAATAGAGCCAATACGCTCTTTTTGTTATAGAGTTTAATATGACGAGGCCTATCACCTTTATAATACGTAAAGAATCTATAATGATTAGACAATATAATACATTATTAATGTAAATTTAACAGTCTTTTTACATTAATTATAAGTAGGTATTGGTACACACATACTTTGTGCTTTTTTAATGTAATACAATTTAAAACAACATTTGTAGAATAGTATTCAAACACAAAAACAATTTTAAATCGATTTTTTTAGATAATTTTGATTGTATGAGTAAAATAATAATTCTTAAACATTATGATATTAATTTTTTACAATAAATTATTTTTATTATTGTCATACTTTTTAGTCCTTTCTAAAATAATTAATAAAATGTCGCATTTATTGTATTAAAATGTAGGTAATTTAACTTTTAAGCAAAGTACTTAATAATTAAATTGATAACTGAAAATATCTATATTGTCCAGTGAAATAATATTATTTAATGAAAATAAAATTACACACACACATATATATATATAGTTTTTATCTGTTCTATTCAACATTAAAACAAATTTTAAAATACAAAAATATAAATTATTTATATTTATTTCTTAATATATTTTTATTTTTATGTAATTAACTATTCGTTGCAATATTGCCTTGCATTTTTATTTGTTATCGTGTAAATAAGCAATTTCAAATATTTTAATATAATAATATGTTTATTTTATAATATTGTGCATATATAGGTAGGTATATATTTATTATTTATTTAAAAGTAAACATTAAATGTTAATAATTTGTTTGATAGATAAATTATTTACTTCCACATAGTTTTATAAAAGTAATCTATGTAAATGGATACAACACACTAGCTCTAATAAAATTTGAAAAAATTAAAATGTAGTTTTTATTTTACAATTGAGTTAAGTTTATATAATATATCTAATGCGTGATAATATTATTATGAAACAAGTGTGGTGATTGGCGAGGTATAATAGATAAATAAAATAGCTTAATAAAAAATAAAATTTAAAATCAACAACTCCTGGAAATATAGCTAGTAGGTACACTGTGTCTAAACTTTTTTTGCACATGATACTATTTTTGTGTATATTTTGAACCTAGGAAATATGGTGTGTATGTGGTATCTATATGAAATAAACTCTAACGCGATAACATTAATCGTCTCACGGAAACATTGATAGCTGAACGTTTTAATTAAACTAAACGTCCGTATATTAATACTAAGGAATGCACGACATATACTCATTCGTCATTTTCCTAACGAGCGGTACCGTTGTGTATGCAAAATATGAGTCGACCATAAATTATACTCGACCGCTATTGTTTTCAACCATATACTCGGTTAATAATATTACACTTGTTCAAGAAACACACAAGTATTACACAACAATAAAAAAGTGAAATTTTTCGTGTTAACATAGAATAAAAAAGATTATCTCAGAGTTTTTTTTTTTTATCGTAGTTCTAGTTAATGGACGTATAAATCCCAATGATAGATCTAATGAAAACAATATGACTCCATTAACTGGACGTCAAACACTCAAAAATAACTATTTGAATAAATCAACTACGTATAACTACTATTTTTAAAAAAATTGTTCATCATTTCTTTATTTTATATATTGCAATTATATTGATCGAATGAATCAAATATTGTTTTAACGGCACGAATAAAGGAATAGATAGAGAACTCCCGTCTGTCGATGAACAAAACAATATTTTAACCCATATAATAATAATATGTAGCGTTTCGTTCCATGGCGTGAAGTATGTAAATTATAAATAATATATAGTTAATTCATTGGCAAAATTCATTGACTCGGTTTTAAACAGTAAACATATAAAATGATAATAGCGTTGCCCATAAATTGATAATGTCCTTCCGGTGACCATTATCGTCCTGCTATGGATACCCGCAGGTTATAATAAAGTCACGGTGAATAATGATGCGGTAAAGAATGCTTAATTGCGCGATGTCGAAAAGACGATCGATATATTTTTTGCAAAGAACACACAATTATTTATTACATGTGGTCCTAATACGTCGGAAGTTATTGTATTATATCGGATTAGCCTGGAACACACACCTTAGTGTTTAATGATTGTTGTTTCATTAGTATATAAATTGAATTTATTGTTAAATGTATACAGTTATACAACGAAACTATTTTTTTATTTTTTACGTAAATTGACACGATTCAAACTGTTGTTTCGTATATTATGTTAATTGAATTAGAACTTGTCATTGACACTTAAACATAATTATTCAACGTGAATCATTACAGTATTTTCTATTATAGTTTAGCATTATATTTTTTCCAAATGGCCATAAAATATAATATTTACGTATGAGAAACTTATGTTCAAAGGTTCAAACTGTGTTAATTAATTAATTCGTTCATAATTTTGTTTTAAATTTAAACGCACGAAAATTAAATATATCTAATGAAAACTGTACATCGTGTTAAGTATGCTCAACAATAATATGATACATTTGTACCTAAGTGTAATAATATGTACTCTTACTTTCTGGACATACCAGTTTGTATTATAAATATTAAACATGTTTTTTTCACGTTAATAATGTTGATTTGACATGTATACCGATCTAAACCCATCTATATCACAGCTGTAAAAGACCGTTATTATTATTATTATTTTTTTTAACGCTTAACACATAACTCTGATACACACAAACTGTACGTAGTAGGTGCATTTTATGTGACGTCATCGTATATAAAAACAATGATCAGTAGAATTCGAAATGGAACGCTCGGAGTGATTTAAGGGGTGGTCGAGGGGTGTGCGGTTCAGAGGAAACGGCGGAGTAAAATATCGGGAGGAAAAAACCAGCCAAATAAGTAAAACCTCGGGATGTTTCCCCAGTTCGCAACCAGTCCACCGCAGTTTGTTTTAATCTATCGCCGATAGCCTAAAATAAATCTCGTGTCAACACCAGAACAAACACGCCATTTCCTGTGCCCCGACCCGAGTTTTCACTGCCGGTTTTTCGGCTCTTCCTGGGCGTGTGTGTATATGTGACCGGAGTAAAGAAATGGGGAGCGCAGATACCACCCTCATACCCATTCACTCGTAAATACGTGGTTTTATTTTCCATGTCACAAGCCACCCTCAATTGTCTGGTATACGTTTCACCTTATACTTAAATTGTTCGGTTATTTTTTTTTCCCGACAAAAACCGTATATGGTTATCTACGTGATGATAATTCGGCGATTGTTGACATTCGCCTGCTGATAGTGACTATCGGATGAGAGAAGTTAAATAACAATAAAATTATATGGTCTTGCGTACACTTGCATCGGGGTTAATGGATAATTCGTTTTTTTTTTGATAGAAATCGTCTTATACATTTTAAATCGATTGATTGAGAAAAAAAATGTAATTCTATACTTTAAAATCAAAACCAAACAAATTTTTGTAAAAAATCAATTAAGTCATGCATTGATTAAGCAAAAATATATTTCTTTTAATTTAAAATATATTTAAATATATTAGATACACACTTATATACTTTATATTACACTAACATTGTAGAGTTAAGTTTTTCAGAATGATATATATTTCGCGTAGAAAGAACTCTGCAAGTACAAATTTATTTATTGTATTTCCACACATTAAAAGTAACGATGGTACACGCAGGTGTATATTTAATATAGTTAAACTCAGTGAGAAAACCTATTAACTATATCTATATGTCCGGTCATGGTCCCTTGGCTCTTTGGAAATTTATAAAAACTCACTGTTTGGAAAAACTAATCAGCCGCTTTAGACGATCTCATTTTCTTCTTTGTCCAACAGTTAACGGATTTTCTTTGAATTAATCTGTGAAACTGTAGATTTATGTTTTCTCATAGTCATCTACGAGTGTGAATTTTGTACATTTAAGTAGCATGAGATAACTTGATTTTTACAATATTCTAAGTTTAAGTTATAATAAGAGCTATAGTTTGTGCTATATTTATACTCGATAACTTTAAATATTACAGCATTTTGTAATAATTGTAAGATTATAGGTAATTATAGTAAAAAATATTTTATGTAACTAATAATTTTTTACACAAAAGTTAAAATTACATATCAATGATTATAATATGTTTATCATCTAGATTTTATATTTAAACGATTAAACAACGATTTGTGCAATTGATAACGATAAATGTATTACACCGCAATTTTTAACTTTATAATTGAGGTTTGTTAATCAACATAATCACGCAATTTTTTTTTCCATTATTTTATTACAATGTCTAGACTTTTATTATGACCATCGTCAAAGAATACATCGCACATAATTACATAGAGCTATTAAGTATAATATTTACTTTAGTTATCTAGCATTAACTCTTTAGTGATAGTGGTGAACAAATGGTGGCCTGTAGACCCATATGTACGTGGAATAGGGACGAATTTTATCTGGTCCGCAGACAAGAAGGACGCTTATTTTTTTTAATTAATTTTAATTTTTATGGTAAAATACACGAGATTTTTATTAGTTTTCATTTTATTTTTTGATTTAGCTTTTACTTTTGGTGGTTAAATATATGCATTGCATTTTTATGACCCCTAAAAACTTTCTGAATTCATAGTGTGGCTCACCAAAAATATTAATTTCTGAGCCCAATTATAATATAGTCACTATAGAACCGTATATTGATTTTTAATTAAATTGTTTTTTTTTATGTTCCACTCCCGTTGAAAATACTTACGTACTAAGATAATTTGGTAAAACATTCTTATGAGTGATGTAAAATTCAATAAAGTTATGAATAATAACATTAAAATAATTTATATTTTTTTGTTTATTTAATTAATTATCTGACATAGGTTACCATAAGTCACTTTTTGGTTTTAATATTGAATACTTAGGTACTAATTAGCTAATTTAAAATAAACATTCAAAGTTTAGAATTGCAATGGTTGAAAATAAAATTGTCAACCTGATTGACATTTAAAACGTTAAGTAATATATTAAAATGATAATAGTTAAATATAGGTATTGAATATATTTTTATATAATATTTAGCTATTCATAAGCACATTATTCTATTTTATATAAAAATAACATTTTCTTAAACACATTCTGTTTATACGAATATATAATATTGTATAATTTATTATTTTATAACATGTTTTGTAATACATAATATTATATTATTTATATTTTTGTACAGATCATGGAGATTATAATGCATATTTTAATTTTGCTCTTATTGTAATTATAGCGTACCATAACACGTAAAATGTTTAATGGTTTTAAGTAATTATTGATTACTATTATAGAAATAATTGGATAAAATTATTCCGATGAGTTTCGTGGAGAGTACTTCTATATTGTATCAGGCAATTATTGTAGTGGTGGACCAATGAATTAACCCCATTCGGATAAAAACGATCTAAATAAATTTCGATTAACTAAACTTAATCTGTGCAAAAATCGTTGCGAATATAATAACTGCGTCGATAACAATGTAATAATATTTGCCCTGTACTAAACCCACGATTGAGTTTTAATTTTTGAAAACCATGTGCGCCTAAAATCATTAAATTCAGATTACTCAATGGTGGAGAAATGCGTGAAATTTACATTAACATGTTTAGTAACATTGACCGATCGTCAATTTCGCGCGACAAGGACAATGCGACGCACATGGTGGCGAAAATGCTGATTTTCATCTGCCTGCCGTGTAAGTTGTGTAACCCAATTTTGCGGCGCCGCTGGTTTGGTCGAAATAGTTAGAAAAAAACCTCTGGGCCCTCTACAGTGCGTATAATATCATAGTGTAATATATTGTTTTTCAGCAAACATGGTGATCGGCAAACGCGCCGAATCGTTTGTTCGAACATGTGTTACAACAGTTTTTGGTGGCTATAACACTATTATATTGCAATTTTTTATTATTATTATTATTATTATTATTTTTTTTTTATTATTGCGTATACGTATGAGTGTATATTTTTTTCTGATCATCGGCTCTCCAGTCCTGGCCGAAAACGAGCTTATGATTATCACGGGTTACCGCGAAAATCAATAAGCCATTATAAACTACTTTCCAATAGTCACCTGATTCTAAACAAGGGATTTGTTTTTTCCGCGATTGTCCTTTTTTTTTTTTTTATTAAAATAAAATTCCGTGACCACAAAACGATAATTTATTTTAAACATTTTTTGTACACAGTGTTAAGTATAAGCGAAGATACCAAAAAATACAATTCTTAAGTCCATTCGTGTTTTTTTTACACCTGTCTCTTTTTGTTTCTTGTACATTTTATTTATATTTTGTTATACAAATATTATTCTTAAAACATATTTATAGCAGTGGCTTTTATTAAATTTAAAAAGTATTATACATACGAATAGCAAATAAAAGATAAAGGAATTATTTGTTCAATCTATTATTATTTTTTTCGTCAATTATTTATTTGAGGTGTTCCGATATCGTTTGGTGTAAATGCTTTGATCATGATTACATGTATAATAATTATACAATATTATATTGTGAGTTTCATAAGATTTTGTTTTATCATTTTCTATATGTACATATATCCTGAACGGAGAGGGAAAATAATAAGTATTCGTAGATATTTTTCATTTACCAACTTATTATTATTTTTGTCCTATTTTAGGACAATCATTTATGTACATTAGTTATTATAATAGCAAACGTAGAAATCAATAGGAATTAATTAAATTGCAGATTTTAAAACTTAACTTGAAGAAAATGTTTAATAGGTAATTGTTTAAATCAGAACACGCATTTCAAAATGGTTATAATGGACTTCGGGTTTTTATCAGAATTTAGAATTGTTTTATTATATAAAAGAGAATATATTTATGCATGTAACCTTACTACAACGTAATTATCGTGACATTGTATCCCAACGGATACGTTCAGAATAAAACTTTGCAAACCGGTGGGAATCAATTTATTTTTTTTAACAGTTTTACATAATATTGTTCAGTGTATATCCAATGTTCAAGACTAATTAAAATTAAATCGTTTTTTGTTTCTGAAAATAATAATTATTTTCTTTTATAATAATCTGATATTAGTCATCTAGAGAATGTGATAGCGTGTAGCTTTTACATAGGTGTTTTTTTTCAATTTATTATAGCTACACGAATCTGGGATCTATTTGGTACTTTTTTACTATACAACATTTTGAATTATAGTTTATAGTTCAGTACTTTATTAAAGGATTTTTTTTTATTTTGTATTTTTGATTTGATTAACAAAATATGTATTAATATTTTTATTTATATTTAGTATATTTTGATACTGAGTTAAGTATTTTCCAAATGTTCTAAAAACGAAACATAAAAGTTAAGTTTACCCATTTATGATTTACTATACCGACATATTAAAATAATACGTCATGTAATAAAGTAAATGATATAATACCACATTATTATTATTTAAAATGTTTTTGTATTTTAAATGTATGTTCAGTAAGCAAATAAGTTAGAAGTCATATTTATTTTACCCTTTACATGTATGTTTTAATATATTCAAGATCTCAACAATATATTAATTAATTGCATTCACTCATATGTAATTTTGCTTTTTGATGATAAACTCTCGGTTAACAAAATATTATTTCTAACAAATGAAAACTTTCGACTTCAATTAAAACTTACCGCAAAGAAAATTATATATTAAATTAATTGCAATAAACTTAATTATTTTCATTGTAAATTCAATCAATTTTTTTTTTCAAAAATATTTATGTAACTTATATTATATGATACGAATTATCATATCTCTGAGTAAAATACTTGCACAACATAGTTTTCATTTTGTTATAATCATTAAGTTTAAAGAAAGTAAGTCGACGGTATTGATTGCATATAAACTTTAGTGATAAAGTATAATATAGGTAAGTTTGACTCTATACATAATTAGTATTGCATAATAATATAACAGTCTATTAATATGTTTTGATGTTGAAGTTCCTCTCTTAATTTTCAACAAATTTACTCGATAAGCGCACTGAGATACATGTTATCGATATAAATTAATGATATAATCAGTATAAAAATGAAAATACTAATTCGATATTTGTATTATTATGTTCCCAATCAGTTTGATCTTTGATGTTTTTATTTCATCAGTATAATCAACTAGGTATACAGTCGTATAGGCGGTTTCAGGATTTAACCTCAGTTGCAATATAATTAATTTACTTAATTCCTATACACATATATAATCTATGCTCGTTTTACTACAAAAATTGTATACTAATTAGTCGTAAAAAACTGCTAAATAGTAAGTGGCCGCTACAAAACATTCAACATTTGATTTTGGTGATTTTAACTTAAACACAAAACTGCTGTTGGCATTATTTTAAATTCTTTTAGTCGTAATGTACTTCGATGACGTTAATGCAATAAAAACCTCTAATAGACGTCCGTCCACGAAGCTTCAATCCATATAGTCTTATAGAGAAAAATGTTGGAACACTGGTTTATCACTATATCTGCATACAAAAGACTTTTTAATGCTAAATATTATACTTATCCGCTATTTTACGAGTGCTTCACATCAAATTTTCTAATGTAAGGTAAGAGTAACTAACAGTAAAACTAATATGATAACACATAATTATAATTATCTATGTTAGATTAAAAGAAAGTTTTTCAGGTTTTCAGCAAAACGTTTTACTTGCTAAAAAGCAATTAGATAATATTATATTTGTAATTACTGTTGTTTAAAAATTAAACCACTATTTACTTTTAGGTGACAATATATTATAATTTTGTTGTTAATAAGATAAATTTGTATGTTCTGAGTCATTCCGTTTTTTTTATACGGTAATTTCGTCAAGCTCAAGGGGGAATGTTTCCTTTGAAGAACACTGATTTTATCGTATTACACCTCACAGGGAGATTATACAGTCGTCCATACATTTGCCCCTCACAAAAATATTTACAGTATTACATATTACACGGAAATTTTAAAAACTTTGTCCACAATTTTTCCCTTTACGTAAAAAAATTACCGTATTTCAAAATTACAGGGAAATTAGACACTTAAAATTGGTTTTCTCCCTTACTCGAAAATATTTACCGTACACGCAACAATATTTTTTTCTATAAAAATTTTTAAATTTTTTCAAACCATAAATTTGAAATAAT
Organism: Pentalonia nigronervosa; assembly: GCA_014851325.1. Lineage (NCBI taxonomy): Eukaryota > Metazoa > Arthropoda > Insecta > Hemiptera > Aphididae > Pentalonia > Pentalonia nigronervosa. The sequence continues at coordinate 50,907 of JACXSJ010001601.1, forward strand.
TATTTTAAATAAAAGAATATACACATTAGTTAAGCATTATTTTTTTTTATTATAACAAATTATTTACTAGAGAAGTAAGAAAACTGATGTAAATAATTTGTTATAATAAAAAAAATAATGCTTAACCAATGTGTATATTCTTTTATTTAAAATAATTATTTCAAATTTATGGTTTGAAAAAATCTAAAAACTTGTAAAGAAAAAAATATTGTTGTGTATACAGTAAATATTTTCGAGTAAGGGGGAAAACCAATTTCAAGTGTCTAATTTCCCTGTAATTTTGGAATACGGTAATTTTTTTACGTAAGGGGGAAAATCATGGACAAAGTTATTGAAATCTCCCTGTAAAATGTAATACAGTAAATGTTTTTGTGTGAGGGGCAAATGTGTAGATAACGATTGTGTAATCTCCCTGTGATGTGTAATACGGTAAAATCAGTGTTCTTCAAGGGAGATATTCCCACTTGAGTTTAATGAAATTACTGTATAAAAAAAAAAAAAAAACGAAATGACTCAGAACATACAAATTTATACTACTGACAATTTATTAGCTGCTGGTTGTGCGTGATCTTATTATTCATAAAAACTCTGTTGTATCTCTACGGCTTGTTGCGCTCGAGAAGACGGAACGGGAAATGTCCTAATCTTGTTATCTTCTACTACCGCGGCGGTTCCGATAATCCGATATAGTATTACGTGTTTCGACAACAGACATTTGGTTTAGCTTGCACTCTCCGAGAACGCATCGCACCGGTAAACGCCACGCGTTTCCATCGCCTCCCCCGCAAATCCGTACACGTCAATCATCCGCATATACGTCTTAAATCATAGACACATACTCGCGCACTCGGCCGTATAAGCATAGTAATAAACACCTTGGCCGCCGTTCACGTCATTATTTTCTCGGACCGCGAGTGCCGATCCCATCAATTTCCGATTTATTTTCGGTCTTCCGGTCCCGTACACCGGCGAAAAACACCGCAAACGACGGCGGCGGGTCCATCGCTGACGGACGGACAGATGGACGCGCGTCGCCGCGGACTCGCGCGTCCGAAACGGTTTTTAAAAACGCCGGCGCGCGCGTGATAAATGAAACCGCCAGAGACCGATAACGCGTATATAAATAACCTTTTATGTGTCCCGTCTGCGAGCACACGAGCCGCTCGTCGGGTTTGACAGCGTGTAAACAATCGGAAGCCGCCGCCACCCTATTCCGCGGCGCCATTTCTCACACGACCCCCATTCCTTCCGCCCACGAGACGTTCGCTCGACGCACATGAATACAGGTCCCGGCCCAATATATGAATTCGACCTCCACAATCCACCCTAACACCTCCACAACACTGCTGTTAACCCTCCCCCCCCCCCGGACGGTCCTTTAATTGGTTCGGACCCGGAGACCGTGCGCGTGTACACCTCAATGTATCTTCGTCAAACCGGCCCGATGCACATCCTTCTCCACTACTATCCCCACAGAAACACTGCCTCCCCCCCCCACTCCCACCAAAATCTTATCCCCGTCCGAACACAAGTCCGCCGTACACATATACTCGCTACGGCCTATGGCTTCATAGTCGTCGTCGTCGTCTTCTTCGTAGTCGTTCCCGTCGTCGGCGGCCTGGCGACGTCTTCATTTTTCGGCGTCGTGCAATATAGAACGCGCGCGCCCGCTCGACCGATAGACGATAATATATCACGCCGCCGGCTATTCTCTAAACGGATAGCACGCTCTCCGTTTACAATGTATATATAATATAATATATAGTCTCTCGGTCGTGTTTTCGGACTCTTTCTCGTGTGCGCGGGGGCTGACAATAATATATCACGCGTTCAACGCGCTGTATTTGTGTTGGTGTGTGTGTGTGTGTGTGTGTGTGTGTATATATGTGGTACGTACGGCTGACTTTACGATAAAAACAATTTACCGCGGTCTCGTTACGCCACCGAAAACGTCTGCGCCTTGTATACACCACTATATTCTCGGACCGCGCGTCGTCCGCTCCACGCGATGTAGAACAGTGTGTTACATAATATTATAGTTTGCTCGTGTTATCTGATCAGCTCGACTGTGTACAACCATCGCATAAATCATAATAATATTATAATATATTATTACACCGAGTCGTATTATATCGCGTACAGCAGCACGTATGATCGGCCGTAATCGATGGGGCCGATCGTGATTCCACCGATGTCGCGCGTTCTGCACGACAGACAAGCGCCGCCGCGTCGAGTGCCGCGCGAGTTCCGGGTCGGATGAAAACGCGCCGCCGTTTTCCGACAATAATACGTCCTCAATAGAGGTCTTGTTCCGCGATAAATGTGCCGGCGGGAGTGGAATCGGATTAAGGAAGCCCTTGGCCAAATGTCGCCGGGGCGTATTTTTACCCTCCGCGGAATACACATATTTTCACCACAGATATTCGCTTATCTAAACAGCTACACACGGACGATACATAAATAAACGCCGAGAAAAACACACACACGAGTCCAGTAATATCCAATTGCTAACTACCACTGATTCGCCAATGATATCGGATTTCGTTCTGAGTTATTACCACTTCGGGCAATGTCAGACGCGTTTTATTGAATACAAATAAATTTTGCTATATGATATTGACACACATGATTATTGATTACTTGTAATATTTTACTCGTAATAATTTGGCATCACAGGTTTTCGTCCTGTATCTGACACTATAGTTTTTTTTTTAGATAATTGGCTTCCACGTACATATTCTTTAACCAAACAATATATTTTTTTGCTATAACCTATACACACATACATAATATATTGTAAATTACATAGGATCCTAACAATCGATGCTTATATTTTAATCGAGTTAATATTGTTGACGTCGTTTTTCAGTTATTTATTTATGTATTGTAAGCACCGGTGATTTTAATTTGGATCTTTAATTTAATGAATACTTTAAAAATCTTTGCAATTATATTTAAATACATGCATTTATCTACCTATATATTTATAGTACACTCTTGTGATTTTGTAAACCCATTCTGCCTCGATTTTACCTATTAACTACGTTGTATATTTTTAAATTGGATACATAATTTAATCGTTATGCTGGTTAGTACGTCCAATATTATTAAAGTATCACGTTTGATTGTGCTCATCGATAATGTTATTGTTATTATTTTTTATATGAAATGTTTAAATTTTAGAATTTGAGCTAAGAGATGAATGTATTGATTGTACAATGGTGTGTGTATTTTTTTTGTGTCTGTTATTAATTCTTGGAGAAATAAAAATTCCCCAATTTTCAACTTTGAGGATAATTTTTGATTACAAATTGAATATATTTAAATCTTCAGAAAACAAAATAAAAATTTTCAGCACTTTTAAAAATAACAAGGAAAAAATATTGAGGGAAAACTGAAATTGTTACGCAAAACCAGTTTTTGACAAAATCGATTTGATTTTGTTGATGAAAGTTGTAACTAAAAATAAATAACTGTAGAGACCTGCGATTTTCACAAACATATTCATATTAGAATTTAATGGTCATGAAATAAATAAAAATATATATTTGGCTCTTTTTGTGCTATTTATATAGACGTTTTAATTTTATAATATTTTCAACTCATTTTAGTTTTTTTCGATTTATGTATAATATCACTTTTGTTTTTAGGTAAAAAAGATTGTAAGTGTAATATATTCTCATAAGCTGTTTATACGTTTATCACATAATTTATTTTAATAACGATTTAAATTTACATTTTCACAAAATTTACAAAAATTTTACAAAGTTACCTCTTTTTTTACCCCATTGTACCGCTGATAAATTATACTTGGTAATAATTATGTAGGTTGACTGACCGTCTCTTCTCAAAATCCTTTTTTGGATACAATGAATTATTATTGAATTCAAATTGAACGCATCCATTACAGTGACCTACAATGACTCAATCCCAACACTTTCTGTACCCACTTTTCCCACTTAAAAAAAAAAAATTTAGTAATTGAAATATTTTCAAATGTTTCTATTTGAATAATAAGTAAGAGAAAATAATGCATTGTACATTCTTATTTTATTTGCCAATTCCATTGAGCAAACTGACCGAAGTAGGAAATCATGGCAGCGCTCCATTATGCTGTTATTAGACCAATTAGTTACTCCTTTAATAATAGGATTAAAAGACCGAAGGGAATTTCGCATCAGTACGAAGCTTGAAACCACTGAAAGTATAATAATACAAATGGCTTGAGGGTATAAAATAACGAGTGTCAACCAACCATGCTAAGAATACATTTTTGATTGAATCTACTATACATACAGTGTTACAAAGAGAATATGTTTAGTTAAAAAAAAACTTTTTATGTGTACATCTTTATATTTTTCACATAACGTATATGTATTATAAACCATATTCATACAAAGTAAATAAATTAATAAATTAAATAACTGTTGAAACTATATCAAGAAATTGTTGACAATGGAATTTCATTATTTTGTACAATATTCTTGTACTTGAAGCTCAATTGAAATATTCGATATATTAACATAATATTAATAGATCAAACGAATTCATACGACGTATACATACATAGTGTTATTATATATGGATAAGAACTAAACATAGTATATTAGTATTAAATGATAAATATATCTAATTTTAAAGAAATAAATTTTTACACGTTCATTAATAGTTGAAAAACTATATTTTTGACAAATAAAAAAAATAGGTAGGTATCTATTAATTTAATAAGGTGCGTAAAAATTGGAAAAAATTTAATTTAACAAAAAATAGACACTAGGGTTTACTATATATTGAAAATAAAATAAGTTTCGAAAATATAAATATAAAGCAATGACATAGGTAGCTAAATTATATAATATAATCATATAAATATTTGATTTATATGGATATCTAAATAAAACAAGATTGATTGTGGTCATTTATATGTGAAATTTATAAGTGATTAACTTTATTTATTGATTCTTATGATTGAAGATTTTTTAGAGGAGAGCTGCTTCTAAAGTTTACTGCCCATACAAATCATTAAATGGTGAAGCCCGATGTCCTTGAAAGTAATTATAGACATGGTGCGTTAATTTTTAATACTTAAATGTTTTGTTTATGTAGTTATATCTTTTGTAGTGAACAAATTTATAATTTATCATAATTAAATTACATTTAAAAACATTAAAATAAAAAAAAATAAAACTTCGATGAAACAGAAAAATTTTAAGAACACTAGTTTTTGACAGAATTTATTTTGTTATTTTACGTTTAGATATAGTCACATAATTGTACAAGGATTGATGAAATTTCTAAAAATACAGCAAAGCAACTTTTTCGTTTTTTATATATGTATTTTAAAGCATACACTAGAATTTGGAGTTTGATTTGAGTATGGTTCAAAAGTTTTCAAACTATTTAACACAGATAAAAATAATATACTACTCTCTTGTCAATATATTTAAAATATTCAAAAACTGCTTAGGTATATAAAAGAGTGAACTAAAATATTTCATTGAATAATTTCATATTTTTACCCTCATGGGAAATTTTAGCTACACCTCACAACCTCCGTAAAAAAAAACTGTTTTGGTACTTTGCTAATCAGGATTCTGATGATTCATCTGAATAGTTTCCAAATCTCTCAGCGCATTATAGTTTGCAGAGACATTTTATTATAAGTCTAGTAGTTTTCTGAGAAGTTTAATTAGACATAGGTATAATAATAAGCTGTTTAAATTCTATAATTAAATCCTGTTCATTATTATTCTTATATATTTATTTATTGTGCGTAATCTTATATACTACTATACTATAATATAGAAATAAATACAATGTTAATATTTCAAAAGTACTAATACAAAAGTTGGAAGTAGAGTTATTTAAACGGATCTTAGTAAAATCTCGAATATTTTAATTTCAACTTTTTTCCAACACTTGTGCGATTTTCTAATATAGCTGAGCTACATATTAAACGTTTTTATAATATATCTTATACTTGGAATAGTGTTCACAGAAAAAATTCCCCATTAATGATAATAAAACAAATTCATTTTATGCTTATTTATAAATGTTAATTTTGAGATAATAATAACTGTTAATTATGTTATTCTACAATTTATTTACATAACATTTTTTGCTCACAGCAGATTAGACTTGTAATAATTATTGAAATACTATAAGTATAAGTGTGTAGTCATAATATAGTTACAAATTTTAAATTGTCTAAAATATTAAAAAAAAAAATAATAACTAATATTTTGTTTATGCATTAAAAGCATATTAGTAATCGTAATATTATAATCATAAATTCATAAATATTTTTTTTTTTATTAATCTTATCAAATTTCCGTATGCGTTATATTAAGTAGCCATTTGAAACCGAACACAGTTTTTTTTTATCGTGTCTTTTACTTAATGTATTTTGGTGATTTATACTAGAATTAGCATTAAATTACATTATGTTATTGGGTGTTTGGATTTTAAGACATTAGGCAATTTTAAATATTTATACGTTACGAAAAAAAAGAGCAATAATAAATCAGTCAGTTTAATATTATTATCTTCTATGGAGCCCTACGCAGAAAGTAAGAAATGCAGAAAATCGAAAAATCCCGTATTATATATTCCTGCCGACATCCGTCATTCGAAAAACGGAAAATTACCAAGAACTCGACGACGTAATTTTTCGGCCGGATGCTTCTCGCGCTGTCAGCCGTTGTTGGCCAGTATAATAATCAGTAGTAATTGTTGTGAGTGTGGGGGTTGAGTGACAGTTGAGATGAGAGAACAGCTACTTTCTGCGTTAACCCTCCGGACGTAAACTTCTTATCTTTCTGACGAGTTTTGAAATTGCTACGAAAGGTATTAAAATTAGTATTAAAAACATAAAAAACGAAATCGTTCTAAGACGAATTGCAAAGGTTGAAAGGAGCGGTGCTCAAAGCGATAGAACGAGTACGAAACCCTCGGTATTCGAATATCTTTTATTTTTTCGTAATTTTCACACTCGCATAGAAATCACGAAATCACGTAATTTCAAAAACAAAACTCACATAATTTGTCCGGAAAACAGTAAAAGAAATGGTTTTGCTCTTTTCTGAGGAAAATACTTATAACTTTTATTATTCTGTTTATAAGTTTTGGATTTCACGTTCATAAAGTTTCGTTTGTATTCAATTGACGAACAACCATATATGTGTCTATTATAGTATTATATATAATATATATATATATATTTAATACATACAGTACATACTATATATGGAGTATACCATGTGTACAGTACAGACTATATATAGAGTATACCATATGTATAGTATATACTGTTTATGTACAGCGATTGAGCTGTATTCATATGAATTTAAACTGCAAAATATTTTTAATTTTATATTTAAAACATTCAGTTTATCTACTTGCTATGAAATGACCAAAAATATACACATGGTTAATCAATTTGGAAATTTTTGGTACAACATTTGTTAACTCGTACATATTTTATATTCCATATAAAAATATAACTTACATTCATCGACGAATAGTAAAAATTATTTTTTGAAAATGTTTGGTGCTTAACAATCAGTTTTTGGTTCACACTTAATATAGTATAGATATGTGCTCTAAAAATTAAAATTAATAATTTTTTATCTGAATGTAAATCTTGTGTTGTTTTTTAATTAGAATATTGGTTTAACATGTTTTTAGGCGGGATTTTCTGATAAACCTTTTTTTAATTAAAAAATGTATAATTTGACAGAGTTCCTGTTTACCGTTTCGATACGTCTATTCGTCGACCGAAGGACATCAGATTGACATTTCCACGAATCGGGAATTGATTGTTTTCAAAGGTATTTTTGTTTTTAATTTTATTTTTTTAAGATAAGTTTTCAATTAATATTACGTTATCTTGTATATTATACCGAAAATCTGAAAATTTAATAAATAATTTTGATGTTGACAATGGATAAATAAATGTTGATTATTCAATTGATGGCCATTAAATAAAAATATGCTCCTTCAATTCAATTGCCATTATATTATAAGCGTTTTGTATGTAACTAAGTGATTATGGTGATAGTGTCAGTCAATTTTAAATCTTATTTTAACCTATTATACATAAAATATGTATTGGATCTTAAACAGCAACTAAATAATTTTAAAAAGTTATTCAACCAAATAATTTAAAATACGAGATTCGAAGATATTAATTACTACATAATTAAAAAATAATAAAACTATTTCGATTTGAAACTAAAACGTATCCATAAAATTTTCAAATTTACTTGTATATGAATGCATGTAGCAGTGTGTAATCATCAAGTGAAACAAAAAAAAAAAAATGTGACAGTGTCTTTGATAAAAATAATTAGGATTCTATCGTGATACATATAACTTTCCTCGACATTTTTAAAGATTAACGATTATTGCTTACTGAGTTGAAAACTATTTTCATTGATAACATTGCATACCACACACCAAAAACCTATTACCAATCCAAAATCAAAAAAGATAATAATGTTTTCCTTTCAAACACTCATTTCATTAAAAGCTATTAAAATTAATTTCTATACCACAAGCTAATGGGTTGCTTTAAAATATTATTACGAAAAACTTCACGGAAAATAAAATAAATAGTAAATTTAACTTCTCAAACTGTTTAAAAATATAAATTGCGTCAATACGAATTTTGTATTTAGTAATACTCTACTGGTTTCGGTTATATTAATTGTTTCTATATCTTAATAGTATCTCATGTTAAATTATCATAATGACTTTATAATAAACAGTTTCAAATTCTCGGGTTATTATGTGTGTGGTTTAATATTATTATTGTAGGGTTTAAGTATAATATATAGTTTACTCATGTTGTATTGGTAGTTGGTAATAGGTTAGTAATTAATTATTTTGATTGAAACATTTTATTAATATTTAATAATTCATGGTCATTCAATTCGGTTATTATTGCAAGTGTCCAATCTTAAGTATACATCTATGATTCTTCTAATATTTTCTGTATCAGTCTAGCTTTGACGTGCAAAAAACGTTTTGTTCACGCCTTGTTCGCAACGAAACGTGAGCGGCGCTGCGGCTTGGCAGTCCTGGTGCAAAACAATAATAATTATAATATTCTCCGGACGTGCTTATATGGTGGAGGTTGTCACATGGCGTCCGATACGCGTAATTTATCATCGGACGGGTGACCTGAGTATTTGGCAAGGCGCAGGTATACCAGATACCTACCAGCGTATACCGCGCACACGTACCTATTACCTAGTATAATATTATTATTTTAGATAACGAGCAGCGTATCCTTTGGACGGTGCTAAGTCTCCCTGCAACCGTATCGTGTGTGTGTGTGTGTGTGCGTGTGTGTGTGATATATCGGTGGCATGACCGGTGGCATACACACACACACACACACACACACACACACACACACATATATACGGGTGGGCGACCTCACTGACGGAGACGGTCATTCAGCCGCCCGCCGTTTTGTGTGCACATGCCTCAACTGTTTACGACACGCGATTTTAGGGGAAACCTCGTTAAACGTCCTTTCGCGTTATTAATTATTATTATTACTTGGACCAGTAATGTCGTTATTAATTGGCGTACCGGAAGTGAGTGAGCGCGTGACAAGAAGGGTTCCAGTCCACCGTTGTACATATATATATATATATATATATATATATATATATATATATATATATATATATATTGTGTGTGTAATATATTACACATTGTATATGGCACAATTATATATATATATATGTTTATACATAATATAGCCGATATCCATATAATATATCCGTTCACAACGAATTCCTTGGAGAAAGGAAGAAAGGACATTGCATGCTATGCGTGTTTTTCCGTTGACCCTATCCGTCCACCTCTAATGACCTGTTGACCAACAACACCGCTATCATTTGTATATGTGTGTGTGTGCGTGTGCGTGCGTGCGTGCGTGCGCGCGAGTTTTATCAATTACGATGAGTAAATTCCAAAAGGCGATCGGCTACAGTATGTATGTTTCATACAAAACTAAACCGTAGTAAATTGTTTGAATAGCATGCATGAAATAAAGACAAATAATATTAAAATGTATTACATTTTTCTCGATAAATTGTTTTCATTGACAACCGATATTATACTCTCGTGGCAAATCATTGAAAATATTTTATATAAGTTATTTTTAAAAATATTTTTATCGTAGTCAAAGGCGGGATTCAGGAATTCTTTTCTCGTAAATTAATTTTAATGTACTACTTCACCTTACTAATATAAAAAAAAAACCCAAGCTATACAGAAAAAACATTTGTGTATAGTATATTATTGTCTACAGATTTAATTGTAAAATTTATTAATCATGACATAAATCAACATCACAAGTTCTCAGTACACACAATACTGCAGCTGCAACACGTGTCCGCCCTTAACATATATTATAATGATTACGACAATTCAACCAGTGAATGCTTTAGAAATAAACAATTTAAAAATCGCCTTTATTGTAGGTAGGTATGTATACCTAAAGACCTTCGGTTATTTCCCATAGAGTATTATTTTGAAAAGAATTTGAATTGCTGTGGCCGTGCGATTCGTTTTGTGTGAAAACACAACATGTGTTTCCATTATCGCGTTGATCTACCGATCGAAATCGGAAGTAAATGAAGTAGAACCATACTTATTGTGCTTTACCCGGTTGCTGAATATGAACAATTACAGAAATATAATAGTTATTACTTATTATAATTATTGCTTATAATTCATAGTTTATGAAAATCTAAAAGCATCAATGAAACTCTAACCCGCATTCACGTATATAATTCTCAAGTGTTTGTATCCTGTTTATTTATTTTTTCCCCCTTCTGAAACTTCGGTGGCGATGGTATAGTACGCTTTCGTAGTGGGTATTAACCATATTATAGTGTGTGTTTAATCAAAATGTCCGCATTTACGTGTTTACCGTTTGGTACAGACTTGTGTTTTGGATTGTGGACGAATGGGACCCGCCAAGAAAGGAAATAGAGCCCTTAATGACTGATATCCCTTTCCGCGCAGATGGTCATAGGTCCTAGCTAGATAGAAAATAAACCAAAAAGAGACGAATGGAAAGTTTCGACGGAAATAAATCAAAAACGATTAGATGTTTTCCTGTTTTGATTTTCCCTTTCTGTGATATCAGTGCATTTAACTTAATGGGCACGGTGTCAATTTATAAAACTAATAACTATTAAAATCGCAGTATGGAAATAATATATTTTTTTTCACTGCACACACACGTGAACGATACAAATCAAGTTAACAGTTATTTTAATATACACGTGACTTAATCGGTATACTACATTAATATTATAATAATATATTTACTATATGGTTAATAATAATACTATACTCATATTTTATACATTATTATATTGTTAAAAAAGTTAAAACTTACCTACCTTATAGTAGTAGTTACGGCTAAATTACTTTTGGTATCGAGTTTTATACACCCAATTTACTTGCCAATGATTTTTCGTTTAACGACCTCGTAAAAAAAAACTATTACTTACTCCCGTAACAATACTCCGAGTAAACGCATCATTGAATTCAACCCTGTCTATGATTTACCAGAACACCAAGAATTTAAGATCTTAACGTCTTTCCATTGTACCAGTACCTCCTAAACTTCAATAGTGAAACCAATATTTTATCGATTTATATTTTTCACATAAAACTCAATAGTATCATATTTTTAACAACCAGCAAGCAAGTTGTAAGAACAACAACACAATTCGTGCGGGTATTTAGTTTTATTTTTAGTCTTTAAATCATTAAACAAGGTACCTATATCGTATTAAATTAGGAATCTGTGAAAGACCTCTCAAACATATGCATGCATTAAAATTCGAGTGTAAAAGAAGAATTTTTCTTTTTTTTCTTTCGATTAACTGTGTTAGATCCCTACATTTTCAGTTATTATTTTTCAACCCAAATGTGTTGTCATCTAGAAAATAACGAATGTAAATTGACATTGTATGAATATGTGTTCAATAGTATGCAGAATTATTTTGTAATGTTATTAAAATCAATTTATTAGATTTCACTGTACTGCTTGTAAAATAGATGTATGAGTAAACTGAAATAGTATAATATTGATAAAAATTTATTACATTTCGGAGTACTTTTATATATTTTATTGACTATGAAAACACCACATTATTTTTTACATAAAAAAAATTGTCCGAAGTGATGGTGTCAGAATTATTATGTTTTTATGTTACTTTGTGTGCCTGCTAGTGTCCAATAAATTTTATCTGAGACCTATATTTTAATTTGTCTCACTGAAATAGTCACTAGATATTAGGTATATTAGGGAGAAAACAATTCTGAACTGAGATTATTTTACTGAACAATTGTAAAGGTTTATTTTTTAAAATGTATGTTATCAATTCATTATAGTTTTTTTTTTAATATTCTATTGTTATTTTTTTCAATTTGTTCGACAATTACAGTTACCTAATTTAAACTATTTTAAAGTAGAATTTTGTTCTCAATTTTCAAACCATGAATATATTAAAGAAATTGCATAAACTTATATTCTGTTTTTTACTGCTAAAAAGGTTTTTACTGATAAAATATATAAAGCATAGTATATTTCAGTAATTTTACATTCTAATATAATCTTTGTTGTCCACAAATATCTCCGTGTCTGTGGTATTATGGTATTAAATAATAAAATGACTCATTTATTTCCGGACAATTGGCATAATATTTTAATATTTTTGTTTTAAATTTAACGGAAAATTGATTCGCCTTTTAAAGGAAAAAATGATTTCATGATGTATTAAAATGAGCTGATTCATATACCGACCAACAACAAAATGTCGACTGTAAAATAAATGTACCAGTAAATGTGCTAACCCTCCGCCACGACCCCACTAGCACACTGTATAGCAGACACGGTTTTCACGTCACACACGTAAGTTCTGCTGAGATCGTGGGCGCGATTGGGCCTGAGGGGAGGAGGTTAGTTTTACAGAAGACAAAAAGAAGTCGCCGATAGCTTTTTTTTGCGATTTTATTTACGGACGTCAGTGAAACTTCAAGTCTATTCGCCAGAAATGATTCAAAATCGTAGTGCAATTGATTGCCTTCGATATTGTGCTCGAGTCGAATGGGATTTTAAAACCATTCCTCCTATATGCTCACGATTGATGTTACCACGTACGGTGTACATAGCAAAGTTAAAGATATTAATGGGTCACCGTATTTGGTTGACAAAATAAAAAAAATAAGCATATAAAAAACCCCACGTCTTTTATTTACGTTTTTATTTTTTGGTTTCTTATAAAATTTGGTACCGAAAAATATACGATACGATATACTTATCTACTAAAATTAAATATATTGTATATTATTATTTTTCTGTGATTTATACAAAGTGGAAATTGGATATTTTTTTTAAAGTGTAGGAAAGTGGGGTGATAAACCTTTAATAATATAATAGTGGCAGTGTGTTCTACACCCGCCTGCCTAGTAATCGATTCAAGTATTTGCTACAATCTCTGTGTGTATGGATATAATATATGTATATTGTGTTTGTATGTTTGTGTATGTAATGTAATAATATAGTGCAGACGTTCCATTAATCTTGAAGAGAGCATAAATAACATCTTCCCGACCGGAAGTTTAATTCGTATGTACAGTCGTCTTAGAATTGATATATGTCTTTGCCACTTATTACAACGGTAGTAATAATTTTCGACACAAAAATATGAAAGAATATGTCGCGGGTCGGTATTAACAATTTTGTTCATGCCCTTTCATCCATTTCGGTTCGTAATTGCTTTTTACGTGCAGTAATTATTATTGGGCTACTCGAAAGTCGACACACAAATCACGGGACGGATGGAAAAAAAAAAACGAGACACTACAGTTGAAGCTCAAAATTGATTTTTTTCCCAGCATTTTCCCTACACAATTCTCAGTAGCTGTGTAGTACGTCTGTCATCCGCTTCGTTTAGTTTTACAAAAGCTGCACCTGATTTATTTCGACGTGGACCTAATCCTGATAGACTTATTTTTCTCTTGTTCATGTTTATGTCACGAAACTCAATAAAAACACAGTGAAAAATTCTCCACAGTGTTTTTTTTAAACATCCAATTACAGTAATCCAAATCACAATAAACTTCGAGCAGTATTTCTGAGCAATAACTGCGACGGCATTGAACTCCTTAAACGGATTCGTTCATATATTATGTAAGACTGTAGGTTACAAATATAACTCTTGAAAAATACAATTTTTTTGTAGAATTTCTAATAAAAAAAACATTAAAATAATGTGATGATTGATAAATAATTGAATTATGAGTAAGTTATGTAGAATAGGTCAAAATCACTACCTGCTTTCTAGGAAACGAAAAAATCGTCTCTTTCATATTGGCTAGATAATTTATAATGAGAAAAAATGAAAAAAATATTTGCATTATGTTTATGATAATTACTTAGAACATTTTTTTTCTACAAGATAGTGTAACAATAAAAAAAAATAACAGGAAAATTTATCATTTGTGTAGTTATATGTAGTAATTTTTTAAATAATGCTTTTAATTTTTGGTTATCGTTGTTACAATTAATAAATTAGTTAATGAATAAAATATAATTTTTTAATTCAATGGATCATAATTATTTATATTCCTATTATGAAAGATACAACGAATGTTCAAAAAACATTTTCCTTAATAATGATTTTTAAAATATTTTTGTCAAAAAAAAAAAAAAAAAAAATTGAAAATATAGATACTTTTATAATTTTGATGATACATATAAGATTTAATATTTGAAGATTTATTTGGGGTTTGTGAAATATTAAATTATGGCATTTGTGTTATAAGACGAAAATTCTCTTAAGTCCATACAGTTATTTGACTATTTAGTATAATATTGTTGTTAGTGTGATTTGTATGAAGCTTGTCTTTTTTTAATGATAAAATTACCTTAACATATTTTTTTTTTGTTTTTTTTCTATTGTGTCATTACAATGTTATTGATCGAGTTAATATTGAGATGAGTATTTTTCAAATATGTGGTCTGAATAAGTTTCAGTATCAAATATACGTATTGTTAAATTGGCGATTACCAACGGAACAGACAAACTGATGCAACAAGTGTAAACTTCGTCAAAAACAGAACGTGTTTTTGCACAATTGGCACTTTACCTCTCCGACGATGAGACTATTCGTCGTTCTTTTAAGTATATCAATGAACAATTTCTGAACGCTAATTTTTGAAAGAGCAACTTTTAATCACGATTTAAGTCATATTTATAGTATTATATTTTACACGTTATGCTACTCTGTTATAGTCCAACTGAATCGCACACAAGTTACATAGATTCTTGAGAAGCAAACATTATAAAGTGCATAGGGATATACTATCAGAATAATTGTCCCCTATATAAATACCTTAACAAATGATATATTTTGTTTATAATTCATTCAAATAAAATACAAATAAAATGAAATAAGACCAAAACTGGAAATTAAAAACGATTTGCTTATCATAATATCCTAATATTATACTAGTATTTATTGTAAAAGTGTTGACAATTATTATACATGATTATAATCATAATATTATCATTCATCTATAAAAAAAAAATTTTAATTCATGCATTATTATTGTTGTATTATTTAATTTGTTTAAAATCTATTTTATTATATACTATAGTATTATAATCATTTTTCTATTTAATAGTATATTTATTATACATTTATACCACTCCAAGTTTATATTCTAATACAATTTTTTTTTCATTAGAAAACATTTTTTTACATAATTTTGTTTCCGAACTCACTAAAACCCGTTTAGTAGTCATGCCTGCAGCTCAGTCTAAGATTAGATCAGTTTAAACAGAGGACAGCAATATTTTGAACAGATATAATAAAGAGTGTTTATTTAATTAGTCGAAGATAATTTTCTCAGTAAGTTTATGTTTTTGAACACACAATTTCGATAATTCGAATTCATTGTTATACATTGTACACTATATTATTTATATTATTTTTTGTTATTATTTTCTAATTGTCTTGGTTTTTTTTTAATTATAAAAAATTAAATAAAAACTGTTTAATAAAGTTTTATTTTTCGAATACCTATAGAATATATTCTGTAAATTGACTCGCTACCCAGTTCCTACGGTGTTTTATTGGACTCCCGAGGAGAGAACTAATAAAAAAAAAAGGTTCATGTTATCTACTAGAACAATTGTATTCCGCGCAAGTGTGTGGCCGTGGCGAGCTTGATAGAATCTTTGGTGCAATGAATACTTGTTATATGTACATCAGATAATATAAAGAGTAAACAATTTAACAAGTTTGCCGTTTAATCACAATTCGCGCGAATAAGTGTCGTGTATGCCAATAAAAATCATAATACGTTCATGTACTTTAATTTATCAATTCAACCGAACGGTTTTCATTTGATCGAATAGCCCAAAATTACATATTGTTTGGTCAAATTTATGCATTTTTACATTTGGTTAAAATGTATATGAACACTTATAACTATGTAAAATACATCGTTTGAATGGGCTTACCTATGTCGTCTGATTTTTAGAAACAAATAACAATCTAAGAATAGCTGAACATGTTATTAATTATTAATTTATTATAGCCATATTCTTTTTTTATTTACTAAACAAAATTGTTCATCGTTAAAAGTAATTGTTGTTTGAATATCATAAAGCATATTATTCAACTTCTAAATGGTATTAAGCTAGTAGAAAAATGACTTTTTCTAACACGGCATACGAGTATACATACATTGCCTAATATATATTATATTGAAATTTATCGGTAAAGTCAAACGTATAATTTTACCTGGTTTTGAGTTTAAATCTATATTTGCTTTTCTTTTTACACGTACTGCGTAGTACTTATTTGAAAAAGTGCTAAGAGTTAAGTCTTTAGATAGATACATACAATAAAGTTAAAGAACAATTCGTCCAAACGATTGGTTAATTTCTCGCCCAATTGGTATAATATGCTCGATTCTGGTAAATGTTGGGTCATTCACCAAAATGAATGACGCCCTAATTTAAGCCGTTTTATTCAATAAAAGCATTATGCACACAATATATCATTCATATTTCCAACGTTGGATTCGAATCGGGTTTCACTAGTTATTTTTTTTGTATTCTATTTAACGACAACATTTATAATATAATGACGCAATGGACAATAATGCATAATATTATACATGAGTTATTCCACTTAAATAAATCATATTGGTACAGGTTATTTTGATTCTATCATAACTAAAATTGATTCCAAAAATATATATATATATTTTTTTTTAATTCATATTTTATAATTTTATTCTTAACAATTTAATACAATTAATAATACATTTAATATATTATTAAAGAAAAACAACAAATAAAATATATTTGATTTCACTTGAGTGTCATGTAGACTATTTATTTTCTATAAAACAAGCTTTTACAACCATTTTATGTTATAATTGTAATCAGCTCTGATTTGATTTTTAAAGCCATAAATGTGACTCAATCAGTGTTGGGCAAATCGTAATCTGATTAATGATTAAAGATTATGATTAAAAATTGTAATTGTTAATCATAACATAAATTAATGTAATCAATAATCACAATAACAAATTATTTTAAATGATTAAAGTCATAATGTAATCGTAGTATTGATTACGATTAAAAAATATGTTAGTTTGTAATCATGACTAATTTTTAATGATTAATGATTAATGATACTTCAATAAAGTATCAAACATTTTTTAGAAAATATGGGATTTCTACACACCTCAAAGGAATCATTGAATGTAAAAAAATATTTATCACATCAGCTTGGAAGTTTTCCTAGGTTGTTTTAGTTTTTAATTGTTTAGCAACAGTTTTAATTTTTTTATTTGGCCTTTCAGTTGATTTTAAATAAGTTTTGTATTCTTCAATAGCATCTGGGCCATGTCGCCGTTTTAAATGAGTGACAAAGTTAGAAGATGAATTTCTATAACCCTTCTACTCTACAATTTTCAGCTCACATTTAACGCATTGCACAACAATTTTATTTTCTGATGAACATGATTTTTCTTTAAAATCTTAAAAAATTTACCATCAATTGACCGTGGAGGTGGTAGAGGAGACGGAGTTGGTACAGATAAAGACATGATAGAGCTCTGAGACACAGAATATTCTTCACTGTCGCTCATTATATTAAGTTTGGGTAGAGTACAATGTAATATATATATTATACGAGATCAAACCAAAAATTACGAAATGCAATGAACGCGGAATAATAAAGCCAACTAAATAGGTAACTACTCATAATATTTTATTGTACGTTAACCGAATTAAAGTAGATGTGAGGTACATATGAAGTTATATCTATAGAAAAATACCTTATAACATGCATAAGATAAGGTATATGAAATTAATTAGACTTAATAGAGACCTTAATATCGTTGATATTTTGTAAATTCATACTATTTTAAGTAATATCATATAAAAAAAATCAGTTTTGCCATAAATTTGGCGATAATGATTAACGATTACAAATATGTAATCATGAATACTGATTTCTTTGAGAGATGATTAAACGATTAATGATTAATGTAATTTAATAAAGTAATCGTAATCGATTACATAATTTAATCGTAAATTAATCGATTACGCCGAACACTGGACTCAATTATTCGGTATAATATAGCGATTTTAATAAAAGACCAGTTTTACATCACAAACATTAAGATATATGGTTTAAGTGTTTTTGTTTTTTGATTCCAATAAGTTATTTTTTTTATTAACCAGTGATCACATTAAGTGGAAATCACTATTTAATGTATTTCGGCATCGTTATACTATCGTTAAGTCAAAAACACCGCAAACGTATTTCGTAAAAATCTATCGTATACTCGTAAATCTCACATCCGCTGCAGTACATGACCCATCCTAACTATTTTGGAATTTGATACATTTTTTCCTCCATTCCGTTATTAAAGTTCATTGTAGAAATCGGTTCTGCGGTATACCTTTACAGGTTAAGTTAGCAGTTACAATACATAAAATATAATACAGTGAGGGGAGGTATCAAAATCTACTCTACACAGATTCAAATATCCAAAGTCATAATGTCGCATAGAGAAAAATACGGACATGCTTACAGTTTTTTTGAAATGTTACGAAATTATCGTATTATATGAACAAAAATGTTTTTTTTTTTAAACTTCGAGCTTCGATTGTTGGAAATAATTTGCAATAGTTGAACTAATACTGTTGTTTTGTATATTTTTTCATTTCAAGTGGGTATTGTTTGGTGTGAGTTTTTCACGTGAAGACGCTACATAAATAATTTTTTACATTACCATCTAGCCGCACGTAAAACGTGAAAATTATTAGTACTTGTGTCATAATGGTAAATGATACTATTATTTCGTGCTTACGCTCGATAATTGTAGTATTAACTGGTTCAATCGCGTTAAGATTACAGAGTCAAAAACGTAGGCAGTAGTGTTTAAAAGTTTAACAATATTAGATTAGAGTAGTTCTTACGTGTTCGGAAGGGTGAGAGATCGGAGGATAGAGATTAACTGTGCTCGATGACTTTACATTAAAAACAACCTGTTGCTTCCCGAATTAATTCAAATGTTTTTCCCTTATTCATCGTCCAATCGTTACAAAATGCCGGTGTCCCAAATTTATATTACTCCCGGTAAATATATCCTAGATTTTAGTTACCGGAGGTAAATATACACTAGGATACTAGGTATACTAGGATATTTTAATATCCCCTGAGGGGTAAATATATCCTAGGATATTTTTACCACCAGTAGGATATATTAAACCTGGATATATTTACCCCCAGTAACTATAACCTATAACCTTTTTTTACATATTTGAATCGAAACTAGGAAGTTGTACTGACTTTCATCATTTCCCCCTAGTTCCATAATTTACTATTCAAAATATATTGGGATTACAACGTTTGGGATTAGATACATTTTAGCGAGACTCTATTCTCTCAAATTTACCTTAGGCTACATTTTAGGGCACTTAAGTACTTTTATACTACAGGTAGTAGTAGCTAATCTTTGGAATTCTTTTTCGTTCTCTTCTTTCTTCTGAATCACGTCATTAACGGAGTTGTTGATGATATCATAGTTCTTTACAGAGGTCAGCATGCTCTGGATCAAGTTTTCAACTTTGAGGTCTGTGTTGAGAAGTGTTCTGACTCTTTTTCGTTTCTCACCCCATGCGTTGTATTTGAAAATGATATGCTGAGCATCATCGATATTGTCTTCACAATATATGTGTCTGGGGGTGTCTGTCTTTTTAAATCTATATAGCTCTATAATCTATATCTATATTATAATCTATATATGCTTTAAAACATTCATGGTTCAATACTGCTTGGGTCAGTCTGTAGTTTGTTTGTCCAAACTGTTTGTCGGCCCACGGCACGATATCCTTGGTTAATTTCCTCGTCCAGCTGTTATTTTTTGTTGTTTTTCCAATAACATAAAATACTAATCGATGACGTATGCACTTGTATATATACGGAGTAACTCTCACAAAATAATAACATTTTAATTTTCTAAAAGCGTCATATTATGTGCATCAATAACCGATCAATGACCACGCGTACCTTAATTTATATCTGTGCCCCGTTAATGTAGAAGGCGGTCGGTCAATATACTATATTGTTATGGCGATGGTTTAATATTATGTTTTATCCGTTGTCGGCTATTGTTATATAATGATAAACGGTATTTTACCGCGAACAAACCGGTATTGGCGGGCGCGTGATTAAAATATTATAGCTAATGAACATAAATATCTCAAACAAAATAAAATCAACTTGTAGTTGTCATGAATAATTACCCATGATATGAAGTATTTTTTCGCGATTACTTCCAGCCATTTTATTTAAAAACCGTGAACTACAATACGTCAATACAAATTATTACGTCGTACCTCGCACATACAATGGTGATGAAAATAATAAAATACAATAAATCGTATGACATTTATCGAAAATATTGTTAGCAAAAAGTGTTTCCTTATTATAGACACAACAGTTAATGGATTGTGTATATGGGTTCATACAATTTATCAACGTAGACTAACCAAATGAGAATGCCTCAGGATTTTTAATAAATCGTATAGTAGTTTCATATACGCCGGTCGCTTCCGACGTACACTTATAAATAAACATAATTAACATAGAGCACTATTTATTACAATTTGTCCAACAGTGGTCGTATCAAGCGATCTGAATAGCATCTTTCCTTATACATTTTTATATCTCTTATATATTATAGTTTAACCTAGTTTTATGTTGTTACATCTACTAAATTTTACTGACTAAGACTTAATACTAAATTTTGTATAACAAGTATATTTTTTTCACCTAGTTCATAGCTTTGGTATTTTATGAACAAAAAAAAAACAGTAATAACAGAAAGTAATTATGACCGTTATTTTTTCTGACTATAAATTAATTTAACTCTGCATTTTTCTCGTGTTTGGTCGTGCTAGCTGTATTGTATCCATCCTCGGCTATAATTGTACGTGTGTGTTTTTCGAGTTTCGTTTTTACACCACAGTTCCTGTTCCAGCTTTCCAAACTATTATACCCTCCTGTTTAGTCATGATTCTAGGCAAATGACAATAAGGTACGTTCAAAAAATAATAATTAGAGACGTCACTGATTATTCATAACATACTACCCAGGTCAACTTATCTGCCTGTAATTTTGGTCGCATCCAATTATATTTCAAGAAGTAACCTTACCGACCACAATTTCGATGTTGTGCCACAACTAATACAGGAATTGGGGAACGCGATAAATTTCCATACAACTCAGTTGTACACGGGCTCCCAGAATCTTTTTCTACATTATCAACTGTCAGAATACCAGATGATGCGAAATCACTTAGTGATATGGCCCAAAATTTATCTTTGTCGTTACCATCTGAACTCAAGCTGTTCATATTGGGTAACAAAAACACTATAAAACCTCGACCCCTTAAAGTTATTTTTACTTTGAAAGAACAAGCTCTCCGATTTGTAAATGACTTTAATACTAAAAAACACTCCAATCCAGACCTACTCTGGTCAGTTCTATTTTTGTTACGCGTGACTGCACATTACTGGAACGTAAAGAGGTACGCCGCGTCTACTGTGACTTTGATGAACGGAGGAAAAAGGGTGAACGTAACATTGCTGTCAGGTATAGAAACGGGTCCCCTTATGTCTTTCAATTTCGACTTTCTACAATGGTAGACGACCTGCACTCTCAACACTCATCTGGTATACATTCAAAAAACTAATTCGTTGTGAATCTCCTTTTATCAATGATAGCTGTTAACATACTTGTTTACACTTTACCCCCCCTCCGGAATCTTGTGTACCCAAGTAATTTCAAATATAAATTCTTACTTTGTTTTTATTAATAATTTAAAAAAAAAAAACTATTAAAAATGTTAATACTATCACTTCTACATATAATGTCAGACATATTAATATTATAAATAATATATACTATATCTTATTAAGTATATATTACTATATTATTCATTGTATTACAATAGCCGTTCGAAGTTTATATCCAAAATAAATAAATAAATAAATGGCATATGCATATTACAACGCAGGTAGTACAAAAAACGAAAAAAATTAAACATAGAAGAACGCTATGGTCAGTATATTTAAGATACATTGGGTGATTCACCAAGCTATTTGTTTTTGTAATAATACATTCATTTTAACTATGATTTATAGAATTTTTAACTAAACTTGAGGACCTAATTTTAAAAAAATCGAAAAACGATTCTGAGTGAAGTCGGTCTGTCAGCCTACATTACTAAGTATATTTTATGATATTAAGTAATTAATTGTATTATTATTATAGGGCAGTAGGCTGAATTAAGTTTTACTGAAAGTATTTGCAAATGTCATTGAGTATATAAAATATAATAACATACTTTAAAAGTTTCAAATCAAATTTTTTTATCGACAATAATAATAATAATAATAATAAAAAAATTACCAAAAATTTCTTATACATATAAATAGCTTAAAAAGAGTCTAAATATATTGACAATATTACGGTGTATAGATTATTCCAATAAAAATATTTGGTGTAAATTGCATGTATCTACGTTCATTATTTTTTGTGTAATATCAAAAAACAAAATCGATTTTGTCAAAAATTTGCTTTGCGTAAAATTCCCGTATTTCCTAAAAAAATTTTTTTTTGTTTTTACTGTTGTGTTTAAAAATTATTGGGAATTTTTTACTTTTGACCTCCCAAAGTACCAATTAGATTTTCGTACCAAAAAAGATGCTGATAAAGAAAATGTAAGCACTTTTACTGTCTCAAAACGTGATAACAAGGCGCAAATAAAACACACACAACAATGTAACATCAATATATTCTTCACTCTGCTCAGAATCTAAAAAAATACATTTCATTTTAAAAAACAATTCTTGTGTCACCAAGTGATAATATTTAAATTTCAAAAATTCAAAAAATCTTAATTTGAATAAAGCGTAATTAAAGGATGAAAAGGGGATGAATATGCTTGGTGAATCACTTTGTTTTCTACTCGCTATATAGAATATATTAATATTCCCTTTTATTAATTAAGTTTAATAATATATTTATATTGTTCATACGATATTATATTATCATTATACACAATGAGCATATGGCTAACTTTGTATCGACCGATAATGAATAACGATAATATACCGACCAAATAAAAACCATCCGTTTCGGGTATAAACATTTATCACCGGTAACGTTTGATTAAATAACACTCTACTCAGTTTTGCCGTACAATTAAACTTTACAAGTCGCCGTGTTAACCCTATCGTTCTGTTCCGTGAGACGTACGATATAGTAGGTACGGTACAGTGGTACACATTATAGCACAATAATATAAATATTTAATTATTAAAGCGACGTTTAATGGTACGTCTGTCATATGATATATACTTTAACTATGTATGAATTGAGTTAGTAATGGAAAAAACCAATTCAATATACTCTTGTTGTTTACAGTTTATTTATCTGTTTTTCAATTTTTTTCGGGAGAGTAGACATTATATACAAATATGTGCATACGTTTATATATAAATAGTTTGGCATATAAATATACTGTTTACCGCCAATAATGATTTCGAGTATTCCATAATATACATGCCTAGGACACCTATATATAATTCATGTTTTAATAATTATTGTTTTAATAGTTATTGTAGTGATTTATAGTTAAAAGATTCAAACAATATTTATTTTAAGATTTTTTTTGTCTTTTAGGAAAACTAACTAGTCGCACAGGAATGGCATTTGAAACGAATGAATCAGACGAGGGATGCAGTGAAAACAAACCTTAAAATAAATTATCGTCGAAAATTTCAATCAAAAATGTTTATAAGAAATTTGATTATTGTTGCACTGATTTTTCTGTATGGCTATCTAGACGTAAACTGTAAGTAAAGAAAACTATATTTTATTATTATTTTTTAAACAATAGTTTTAATTTGCACGATCGTTGTTTCATGGTTCTGAAATAATTATGGAAATACAAAGTTTTAAAAATAAATATCAACACTTATTTTGTGAAAAAAATGGTGATGTGTAGTTTCGGTGCAATATTTCACTGTAATCTATATTTTACTAATGTTTTTAAAATCTGAATTCTATTTGTGAAAAAATGTATCAAACCGAAATTCGTGTTCAATATGTTATTATTTTCAAAAAGAAGCGTTTTGTTTTAAAAAAGTTAATATTTTATAAGTTGTTAGTATAAAATGCACTTTAGCGCAATGTAATTAGTTATTATAGAGACTGTCAAAACGCAAGAATAACTTTTTTTTATTTTGTGCTATATTTAGAAGTAAAAAATAATAATGTGATATCTAAAATTGTCTGTATATCATCAATATTGTGTGAATCGTCACGAGACACAAATAAATTGCAAATAGTTGTATGTATTATTACTACCGATTAAAAATGTTTGCTATTAGTTAGTATTTGGTAAGTCTTACTGGCAATCATAATGTTTTGCATGTTATTGCAATAAGTTATCATTTTCATTTTTAAATATTGTACAAAATAATATACTTCTTCAGTTTCAATAATAATTTATAGAAATACTATTCAAACATTACATAAATTATATTTAATTTAATATCAACATTTTTTTTAAAAAAAAGGTTTATTTTGATGTGAGGAAAATTATTAATTTCGTAAACGATGGCCACTGTTAACCAGAAAATAGTTCAGGAATCTGTGACACGAAACGATAAGAGATATTATAATATCCTGTCTGTATAATTCTTTGAAAATATTCATACCTGAAAAAAATTAAAAATATACGCGAAACTGCACATATTTTATTAAAATTAATTAATTTTAATTTACTTAAAATTCTTAATCATTTTGGAATTTAAGTTATTTATGATTTTATTTTCAATTTAATAGACTCGAATTTATTATATTAATTAATGTATTTATATTATAATCATATGAAAATAATTATTATATGTATAGTGGTTAATTTAAAAAAGTTCCCAATTATTATAAAATGTCTAATACAGAGAAGTTCAAATAACATTTTGCAGTGTAAATTTCAATAAAACTAAGTCTCATTTTACGATTCACTTTTTAAGTGTTTTCATTGATAGAAAGTTATGAGTATAAAAGTGTATGGAAATAAATATTAAATGGTTCGCAAAAGCACGGATGACTGATTTATCAGCAATTGATATTTTCTTAAACTTTTATACACTTTAAAGTTCTATAGACGTTTGTCGTCTTTGTCATATCTGGTTAGAAGTTTCGTGGTCAAAAAGAGTTTTGATTAAAATGCCATGTTAAAACTTTTTAATTAGTCAAAAGATTGAACCATTATAACAATTTTTTTTTTACATAATTCATATAAAGTTTAAAAGGTGTGACAAATAGTTTAATAAAATAAAAAGAATTGATAACATTTGAAATATTTATAAACTATGTTAGTTAATAGTATGAACATATATCAATAATACAATTACTGTGGTTCAATATATTATTACATGACATTGATTTTGCGTTGGTGTATTATATTTCTGCAAACAAACACTCATAATAATAAAAATGGTATTAATTTATATCGTTTGTTGTACTGACCAATATTGAATACTAAACATAGAACACATCCAAAAATCAATATTATATTAACTTCAAAAATGTTATTTATATTATATTTTAAAGGGTTTTATAATTGTGCATATTTTGTATAATATGAACTGTACTCAGGAAACCCGAAACAAAACATTTTGCAATGTTAGTTGACCAACAATAATTGAACGTTGCACATTGAGTATCTCGTTTGGTTATACATCATATTGTATCAGTATTAATTTGTCATTAGTTATTTTATTTTATATTAGTTTTATTTTTAATTTCAACGGTCTATCCATAACATTTATAACACCACAATATGAATAAATTACATTTTTCATAACCTAAATTAAAAAAGGGACTTTAGATTTAATTGCTTAGATAATATTTGTTACGCCGTCAACACTTATTTAAAAATAACAACCATTCATTATAATATTATATTAGATATATTTGTATGTTTTTTTCTTTAAGAAAAAAGTATATACACTGATATATAAAATACATTTTAGTACTTTAAACATACTCAATAATGTATAATGCATTCTGAGAATAAGCACTTTTTAACTATACATATTTTAATATTTTGGTTTAAATACGTTGTGCTTAATGTATGTATCGAGAATACTCAGGAAAAAAAATGATAAATATGATAAATATATAATATGACTTACTTAAAATTAAAATGTAACCATTATTCAATATCTAAATTATTTATTTATTCACCCAAAACGAATACAATTATTAAATAATTGCAATAAAATACATTAATAATAGCTGATACGTATACCAACTAAGCTATAAACTCATATCTAGTATACGGCGTTCAACGATATACAATTCGTTTTATAGTAAAAAACTTATACAAATAAAAATAGGATTTTATTAAATAAACATAACATAATGAATAGATATTTTAGAAACAAAATTTAACATCAGCATTACATATAGGTACACATTAGACAATATTTTTAGACATACAGACTTTTTATAATTTTATTGTTACACACAATATCATCAAGATCACTAACTATTTTATTGTTTGCCTTTTTTATTTGATTTTTATTAATTATATCATTGGTATTATTGGATTGATTTTCACATAAACTTTTTATTAGACTCTTTACTTTGTTATTTTAAGTAGTAAAAATAGTTGCTTAGTCTATACCAATGATTATTTTAATATATTATTAATTGTTATATTTATGAAACCTTGATAAGAATGTGTGTTTACAAAACGAGTATTACATAGAATTGATCATTGTATAATATTTTTGCATAATATTTTTTTTTGATGTTTGCAATATGAGTTGGATTATATGGCCCGATTAGAAGCATTATATTACAGTGTGACATAAGAGAGAAATTGAATAATTGCTAAAAAGCAGTAAACCCAATATTATGTATAATTAAAAATAGATCCATTTATATTATTATATGAAAAGATTATGTAAGTTAATTGATATAAGTTTAAAAAAATACCGGTTGAAGGTATCTTAAATGTGGATGTGTCTAAATTTAAAATAAAAAATATTATGATGTAATTAAAGTATATTATAAAAAATTAAGATTTTCGAAACATTCTACTTGTATCTTTTTGCCCTGTTCATTTTTTTTTTTGTAAAATATCCTACCATGACTTGTCCAGATGAGTCTGATAGCCGAGTTCTTTTCTATTCAATCTCGATTCTCAGAATAGTTTTTTATTAAAATGCTATGAAACTTGCGTTTATATAGATTTGATGACTTTTGTGTTCAATTTTACCTTGCTTCTTAATAAATCCATCACGTTTTCTCCTTGATGCCAATTCGACAATTATTAAAGTCTTATTCAGATTTCGGTTCAAAGGTTTACGATAAGTATTTTTAATATCAAACATATTAAGATCTATATCTAAGGCATTAGCAATGTCATGGACTACATTTTCAACATTTTCGTCCTTTTCCTTTTGGACACCACTTATTTCGACATAACAAAATTTCTCATTTACCTCCAAAGTGTTTATCTTATACCCCAGACTTTGAATTACTTTATCTTTTTCTATCAATGATTTTCCAGTTCAATAACACGATTATTTAGTACTTCTAGTGAGTTATTTATAGTTATCTGGTCTCTTAGCACCTCATCCAATCTATCGATAATTGATTTTGCATTTATTTTTTTATTCTTATGAGTGTCTTTAATTGGGGTATCATCATGTCGTCCAATTTTTAATTTGTTGGTACATTCATTACAATTATATTTTTTGCCAACAGTTTTAAAATATTCAAAACTATCTTTATCCATTTTTGAACATTTTATATATGTTACAGTATAACATGTAACACATTGAACATTGTCTTCGTTACACGGGATTGATATTTGATACTTAGGATATACTGTCATATTATAACACGTTAGTATAAACAATAATTGTCAATTGGCAATGAACACGCACACCTCTTTACCAACGAATGACACGACTGAACTGAATAATAAACTGACAATATTGTGTTCATCATTACGTTACAAGACGGGATTTAAAATGTATATTAAGTTTTTTTGTGTATACCCAATACATAAATATTTAATATTGACATCATACGCTGATAGACTTTAGTTAGTCCAAAATAATGTTGTTTTTGATTTCAGTAATTGATAATTTTAAATACATTTTTTTCTCATAAATTGTGTTTTTAATTGTTTCAAATTCACGTACAAATATTTTTAATTATCGAAATGACTATGTAGAGAACGTCGACAAAGATTGACGATGTATAGATTTCAAAACTTTGAAATTGTAGGTTTACTATATGTGTATATACTAGCTTTGAAAAAAATCAAATTTATGTAACCCAAAAATAGTTTAAATTAGAAAAAACTAATGAGTAGAAAGTTGAAAAAATTATAAATATAAATATTTTCAATTCTATTAACTTAATAATATATTTTCCTAATTAAATATAGTTGATTTATTATTACATATCAATATAATTCAAAATCAATGTTATATATTTTAACTGCGCCGAATACAACTTCACATAATTTAAAGCATGGATTATTTAATTTAATTTCTATTTTTATTCAGTCCATTGAAATTGTACGTTATTAAACTTTGGATTTTATTACCAACATATTATACCGTCGAAAATATTGAGTGTACATATGGCAAGACGGTCCTGGTGAAGTCGGGATGATTATTAAAGCCAAGAATCCTCGCGCATGCATCCAGCCAACTTCTTTACCAAGTTAATTTCATTTTGAGAATGTGTCCTCTCCCCTAACCCATATCACTTTTGAGCAGTATTATATTCAAATCCAGTTGCGTCTTTTTCTTATTATGTTTTTTTATTGTGCTTACCCATTCATCGTATCGTCATCATAATAACAATTGTTGGGGAAATTCGAGGTTGCCACGTGGTACAAAATTCAAACGAATTTATTTTATATTTTATACATTATATGTATCCGGAGATTGTATTACACATGTATACGAGCACATGTAGAGAAACGGCAAATGCTTCAAATCATAAAAAGCCACACTAAATTTTTAGTCTGTAAACGGAAAAAAATTATACCTAATAAAAGTTGTTTAATTCCTAGTACTTTTTTTGTTAAAAATTTGAAAACACGAATAAACCGAATTATTTACGCAACCTCAATTTACGAAAAAATCTATTTTGTTTTGGCTGTCGTGATTTCAGGAGGACTCAGTTCCCCGGTTTTTTTGAAAATAATTCTCGACCGTTCAATACAATATCTCAAAGTCATGAATTGCTTTCGAGCCCGTCTCGTCTCGCAATTTTCTCATATTCGTATGGCAATAATACTATATTCGCATAGCAATACAGAGCCAACTTAAAACTATTGTACGATAACGTCCGACGCGTGCTTTGGGCAACGATCGCGTCACGGTTGGTGAACTGCTGGCGTGTTGATCGTGGCATAATTTTATGGTAAAAAAAAAAAAATGTTAAAATATGTTTATCGGCGGATCGTCAACGGACGACAGCGTTATGTTTGCAACGGGTACGTCGCTAGTGCCGGTACGCATCGCCGTCGACGCGTCGCATATC